>JAWLRI010000347.1:293951-305104 GCA_034781795.1 Crypturellus tataupa | reverse complement strand
TGACAGAGCCCTGGAACAGGCTGCCCAGAGAGGCTGTGGAGTCTCCTTCTCTGGAGATCTTCCAAACCTGCCTGCATGCCACCCTGTACCACGTGCTCTAGGTGTCCCTGCTGGAGCAGGGAGGTTGGACTAGATGATCTCTAGAGGTTCCCTTCCAATATCAACCATTCTGTAATTCTGTGAAATGTGAACATATATACCTATTCTGTGTGTGTATGCACAAACATAATGAAAGTGTGAAAGTGAGAATCTTATATAATATCTAGAGATAGTGAATGAGATTTTCAGAAGTTTTAGATTATAGGACAAAACTCTGCTTTGTTTTATCAGTTGTATGTTGTAGCATTTCAGGAGTGTTTTTTTTTCTAGCTAGCTTGTGTAGAGTTTGGCATCCCTAACTGACATATCAGCCAGGCTCTGCAGCAACCTGGGTAGTCAAGAATTCCATGTAAAAATAATCCTTAAAATCAGGTCAGGGAGTACAGGAATTGTAATCAGTAAGAGGTTTGTTTGTTTGTTTCTGTTGTTTTTGTTTTTTTATTTCAAAATAAACAAGAAATACAGAAAGCATATATAAATGGCAGTGGTTAATCTTTTTGTAATCAAGATGATATAATTCCCTTCTTTATAGCACATGCATATTAATATAAAGTAACATCTAGGTGATGATTGGATTTCTACAGCTGCAGTTATATCTGAAACAGCCTGCACAATGTGTATTTTTTTTAAGTTCAAATAATATTTCTTCATGAAATTTCATACAGTATTTAATGACAGGCAATTTCTGATTGGCCATCTTAATGAATTTCAAATAGGTTTTATATTAGATTGTTCTTGTGAAAGTTTTCAGTGCTTATTTCAGAATTTTCTTGTTATTATTGACTTGTGCTTCTTAATTTCAGCACACTTTAATATGGAATAGCCAGCAAAAAAATAAAATGAAAAAGGTGTCCTATGAAAACTAGTTGTAGAAGCCCAAAATTATGAAAATATATATACATATATATTTTTTTTTTCCATCTGAAGGAAATGAAAAGATGTAAATGCAATAGTGGAGGGCTACAAGTTGAATGCAAGGATGTCCAGCAGCATAACTGAACTTTTGAATGATAGATAGTGGATATGTTCCATTTTTTCTTCTGTTAGAATTATAACTTAATTCTTAGTAATTCTGTTATTCCTTACCCCTGTCATCCTCATGCTGCATATTTACTACTTTTTTGAAAAATATATTTATTAACTTTTTGACCCAGAGTCAGAGAAATGGTACAATTGCAGAGAAAGAGATCCACAGTTCCATTGACTTGAAAACACAACCTGAAAAGTGTTACACTGAATATTTCCATTTCTCTGCTTGGGCATGTACATACTGTTCTATTAGACCAAAGAGCATTGTGACCTCTGTCTTCAAAGAAGTACCTATAAGTCTCCTTTATCATGGATGACTGAGCTTCCCAGAACAGGGGGAAGACCTTCAAGTGAAACAGCAAAAGACTTACTTAACGTAGCTAGTAAAAGATGGATGCTGCCACGAGTCTAACAGCTGATTCCCAGCAGTACTGTGTTTGTAGCAATAATGCTGATGTTGGTATACAATAGAGAATGATATCTGGTCTTTTTAATGATGTGCAAAACAGATGCAAAATATTTTTCACATGTGTAATGCTGTCCAGATGGTAGCTACTAGATTCAGTAACAAATATTATACCCTTTCTGACACCTTCCTTCCTCATATATCAGTGAGTTTCCTGTAATGAGAAATAGAAGGAAGAGTATTAATAAGGCCTCGGTGGCAAGAGTTTATCAGAAAATGTGTTATTCCCTACTTATACACTTTGAATGAGAAATGACTGCAAAAGTGTGAGGAGGCTCAGGGATGATTCAGGAATACTTTTCTCTTTCTACTCAGTGTATGCTGACTGAGTTGACTGGTTGTGGAGGGAATTAATGTATTCTACTAAGGGACAACATGGGATTGACTTAATCGGCTGTAATTTAACATCTGAAAGGTAGACATCTAAAATCTGAGCTAGGCGTTTTAGGATCCCTTTATAGTTAATGGAGAAAAATAAGCTCCTCCAGGGATATTCATCTGTTCTATCTTATGATGAGATTAACGACTCTCCAGAGGTGCCTGTTCCTTTCCATTAGCTGTAAAGGGAACAACCACAGTGATAGAGCTCCCCAGGACGTGGTGGGGATATTTTACTTTAACAAGGCACTCTCCTTTGAGAGCAAAACTTGCTATCATTTTTTTCTCAAAGGCTTGGTATACCCAAGCCTGTATTCCATTTTGTTGAGCTAACACCCTCATTAAATCAGTTTGCACAGAGGAAACTGAGAACAAAGTTCATTTCTTCATTTCAAAGTATCTCCACAGAATAGAGGCAGCAGCAGTGTTTGAGTGCGGATCATAACTGTAACACACACAAATATTTTGTTATGTTCTGAATTAGAACTCAACCTCTATAAATATGAAGGAAGTTCAAAAAATGAAAATTAGAATATGTCAGTGTGGAGGTCTACCTCCTTGGACTTCCAGCCTTCATACTACTTGCAAAGTCCCACTGGGCAGGACTTTTGTGGGGCCAGTGACCATGTCCAGGAAAAACATATGTATATGGCAGTTATGTTAGCAAACATAAATATGCCTTGCTCATACATACTTTTAACTACTCTAAATGATCTATTTGCCCCAGAAGCCACGTAGTTGTGCTGTGATAACACTGTGTGCCAGCACACCTATCGTGCTTTGCTTTGCACAGGGCACAGCTGTGCAATAGCTCAGGTACAGTGATGCACTGATGAAACTAGGGGACTTTGGGGCCAGGACAACAGGTGGCAACAGGTCGATGCATTGCAGAATGAATTGTAACTGTCCATAGCCATGTGCGGTCACACTCCTCAGTGGTTAGTCAGATGATGTTCCTCAGTATGAAACCAAACTTCTGAACTTAGTTCACTGCAGCCTGAGAATAGAGTATGCAACCATTATATATATACCTTATACTCTTGTTTCAAAGTTTCCGCAACAGCCTCCTCCATGGTTGTACAGAGATGCTTCCTTCTCGACAGGACTAAACAAAACTAAACCTGCCCCCAAAAAATTGTCATCTGGGGTGACCTCTGCCCTCTTCTACAAGGGAAAGAATTCCTCCAATTAATATAGGAAACTAATTTCAAGAATTAAGAATTCAGAAAGAAAAAAAAAAAAGGAAAATAAAAAGATTTTCCCAAATTGCACATATATTTCCTTCACCAATCTTAGTAATTAAAATTGCTATTATTCACATGCAAGGACCATTTTTTAAGCTGCACTCTGATAGCTTGTGAAAAAAGAGGCAGTGACCTACACACCAGGAACCAGAAATGTCTTTTAATGTCATCTGCAATCTGTTTCCCAGGGATCTTCCAAAGGCCCCCAAATTTGATCTAGGAGTGGACTGTGCTGGGTGAATTATTTTGGTACCCTACAGCCTACTCCTGAGGCTCTTTGTTCAAGGTTCCCTTGCTGTCACACACTAGAAGTTCAAGGTTAAAGCAGAGATGCTTCTTGTCACTTGCAGGTGATTTCAAACTTTGTGGTGGGAATGAGTGTGGCCCCAGAGATCCCCAAGGCTTTTTCAGCTGAAATACTTGAAATATCTCAGGTAGTCAAGGTCAGATTCTCCCCAAACATTGAATAAAAAGCTTTGTCACCTACGTGCAAGATACAGGGAGCACTACATGGCTTAGCACCAAAACACGGACACTTCTGCAGCTATCTTGTCATTGCTCTGTTTTGTAGTAGTTTTAGCATAAATGGATTTTTATACATTTCACGTGAAGATTCCTCCCATTAAAATGTGAAATGTACTTCTTTGTAAAGATGTGGAGGATTCTGCAAAAGGAAATGGGTATTTCACTGCATTTCACAGTTTTAAATCTGACCTTCCATGACAGGATAATAATTAGTGTATATTCCAAAATCCTCATGAATATGGCATATTTCTTAAACATTGCAGTGTAACTAAGATAACTTCTTTGCCTCAGTAAAACACCGAGTTGTGCTTTGACTGTGGATCACTGTGTATTAAGCTTTATTAATGTGTGGGTCAGTGAGGTCTTGCTAATTTGTCTCTAGTGGAGGGATGTTTTAAAAGTAGAATAAAATATGCATCCTAATCTAATATTGAGTTCAGTATGAAATGATTTAACATTTTCTGTGAGATCAATGGTAAAATTAACTAAATTAAGAATTTTTCATTCTTAACTACGATGTGATTTTATTATATTTATTTATTTCTTTTAAAAGGCTGTTTGATGTGCTCCAGTTATAATCTGGGGTCTTGTGTACCTGGATTTAACAGCGCAGGAAGACCCTGTAAAATATTTTGCTTTATCAAGGTTTGGAAATAGGATTTGAACTGGATCTTTGCATTAAAGAGAAGCAAAATTTTATTGGTGAAAAGGCCAAAAGTGATCTGCAGTGATGGGATACCTTGATCCAGACAATCCTTTTGCCACATTGCCACTATCAGCAGCGACATGTCCAGAATACTCTTTTAATTTGCATTTATTTGAGTTGGCAAGGGTCTGACTTGTTCAGATTCACTCAGGAGCAGCTTAGTGCCATTCTTTTGGTTTATCACTCATGCAGCAGGGTCTGTAGACGTCTAATCTGGTAATTATCACACTATCTTCTTTGGGCTCTATTAAGAAAACTAGAGTTGATTTTCAAAAGGGGATGAAGCAAGAAAATTGTTTTGTTTAATCTGCCTTATCTGAATTTTCCACTCAGTAGGGCAAAGTGGGGACAGGGGATGGGAGAAAGAGAAAGAAAGGAGGGGAAAAAAAAGAAAAGAATAGAAAAGGTCTTATTTCATTTCTTAATGGAACAATTATTCAAGAGTTTTCATCTCCTTTATGGCATAATCAGTTTATTTCACATCATATAACACCATTTTAAGGATTATTTTTCATTTCTACTATTGCAATGAAGGAGAGTTGCAGAATATTTTGCCGCGCTTTGGCACCTGCGTAGAGCTATGACTTATGAATATGCTGATGAGGCTGCAACCAGAACTGGCCCGTGTTCAACCCCTACACACAATTAGTGCTCAGGCTACCAACACTGCTGCAGAAAGTAATATTCAGATAGATCCATCCAACAAAATGTATGCTCATTAAAACAGAGCCCCTAAAAAATAGCAGCTTAAGATTATCGCATATCAACACAGTGAAACTTAATACTAAGTCCTTTTTTTTTTTTTTGATAAAATTCTGGAAGATTATTATCCAGTTTAAACACTTGAGAGTGCTGAAGTTGATATTTGTAGCATATTATGTAGTTTAATAGCAGAAACCCCACCACACACACACATCATACACACTAACAATGAGTACTCCATTTATTAATGTCTAGACTGCATATCCCTTCATAATATTTATATATTAGTTAGCCTTAAATTCTGAAAAGCTCCTGCTGCATACAGAAATGTCTCCTGTACAGCATCCAGAATTTATGCCTCTAATAACAGGAGAAACAATACTGTCTGCAACTATTCCCACTTCTTGCACATTTCGAGAAATAAAACTTTAAAAATGTATCCTTACACTTACTTAGAAATCTTAATATTAATTTCAAAAGAATCTAATTAGCTCAAAGGCCTAAGTTGCCATGATGTAGTCCATCAATCTACATTTGGACAAAATAAAGCAGAGAGATTTTCAGAGATGAACGCCACGCCGGTTGTAATAATTGATATAGATAACAAAAATAAAGCAGTCAGATTTTCAGAGATGAACACCCTACTGATCTTAATAAATGACTTGTACCTGAAAAGATAAGGTAGTTTACAGTAATTGACTGATTTTAGATAAAACTACTTGAAATTAACTCAACTTGTACATCTGGATAGGCATTAAGACTCAGGGTGTTTAGAAACTAATTATGTGGGTTATGTGGGTTATCATCATATGAAAGGTCCTAGGTATATAGAAATTATTTTTACTGGTGCCGCAAGAAATATTTGTTTGATTTGTTTTTGATGATACCAGTTTATCTTAGGAATGAATGTGGTTTTATCCAGACAATACCTGGTATCAAAGTACCTCCTAGATACTACTTGCTTCTAGCAGGGAACACATAAATATAAAGCATTCAAACACAAAACATTTCTGACAGTTCCTACAGCTTTTTTTTTTCTTTGTTTGTTTTCTTGCTGTTTTTTATTTCTCAAGCAAGCCTTTTATGAGAGGTATATAACTATAAAAATCTCAAAGCACACCCATATGAGGTTTCTATTTCCGTGAAAATGTATCAGTCAGAACTGTTGTAAAGAATAGTGTAATTAAACATGGTGACAGCCCATGTTAGCAAGTACATTTTGGTATTTTTCTCCAAATTACATTCAGCAGCAATCCTCAGGTTTACTTTTTTTTAGAGTAAAGTCCAATACAGTACATGTCCTGACTGTACTGTACTGAACTGATTTGCTCTTTATCAAATCAGTTCTGCTTATGATTTTTCATGACAGACATTTAATTTAATGTCTACCAAGAGAAAGAAATAAAAAAAAATCACTACTAACAAATCCTTTGAAACAAACTTAACTATCTACATTTCAAAATATTAAAAAAACTAATATATTCATATTAAAGAAACATAATTCTGCACCTTTCCCATTAATATCATTTTTTATTCCTCAGTATGATCTCCCCAGATTCAAGCCTGTAAACATGCAGTCTATCCAGAAAAGCAACACATTTGGTCTATTTTTAGAGCAACAGAGATGATTAAAGGATTGGTGCATCTATCTTATGAGGAAAGACTTAAGCTCACTGGGCCTGTTTAGCCTGGGGATGAGAAGGGCCTGTTTAGCCTGGGGATGAGAAGATGGAGAGGAGATTTAATTGACATGTTCAAGTACCTGATAGGTGAATGCAGGGAGGAGGGGGCCAGGGTCTTCCCCATGGTGGCCGATGACAGGACAACGGGTAACAAGTGTAAGTTGAACCACAGGAAGTTCCACCTCCATATGAGGAAGAACTTCTTTCCTGTGAGAGTGACAGAGCCCTGGAACAGGCTGCCCAGAGAGGTTGTGGAGTCTCCTTCTCTGGAGATCTTTCAAACCTGCCTGGACGCCACCCTGTGCCATGTGCTGTAGGTGTCCCTGCTTGAGCAGGCAGGTTGGATGTTCTCTAGAGGTCCCTTCCAACCTTAATCATTCTGTGATTCAGTGATTTTTCTTTTAGGAGTTTGAAGTCAATGAATCCTATTGGAAAATGGTCAAAAAAAAAAAAAAAAAAGAAAAAAAAAGGTCAGGGTGCACTTCATAACAGTATTTTTGTCATAATAGATGAAAACCTGTCTATTTTGAAATAGGAAGCTATTTGAGTTTCCTGATTGCTCTGCCCTGAAAATCTTGCATTTCAGTAGTCACTCTTCAACATGAAGTCCATGTATAATCTAGATGTTTGCCGCTTTTCAAATCACGAGAATCTGATATGTTGTGCCGTTTTAAGTTCTTCTTAAGTATGAAAAATAGATTTAATAGCTTCCACTAACACACAATAGCATGTGAATGCGTAATTTTGCGGTCGCATAGGGGAAATTGTAGAACTTGCACAGAACCAAATCCTACCCTTGCACAAAATATTAGTCTTTTTTTTTTCCAAACATCTTAAGCAGGGTCAAGGGAGGGAATAATCTGTTCTTAGTAATCAGTTATTCTCAAAGATATTGAGAATGCTTTAAACTATATAAAGATGTTCACATGGTTCATATTACACCAGTATTGACTTATATTATTTCTACTTCTTTTGATCAGAGTGGCAAATCCATCCACCAGTCATTTTTTTATTGTTACATTTCTGTTAGAGTGATGAACAATATGCTCAAGAATAGCCTTTCTTCATTATCCGGCCACATGTAAGAGCAAAGATGTCTTTTTAAGAACTTTCTTTAAGAGGGGAAGCACTGTGGTTTTCTTTTCTTCTCAGTAGAAATTTGAATTGAGAGGATTTGTGACATGGAGTATCAGATAAGTGTCTTTTCTACCAGCTCTCTGATGCCACTAGAAGTGTCAAGAGGGTCTGACACATCATTTATAGTTTAGAGTAATAGCAACCAAACCTATATAACTTAAGAAGTGAAAAAATAGTTACTGAAAATAAAGAAATAGATGTGACTACCACTGTCTGGGCCTGACACCAATACAGGAGAAAAATACCTTCCATAACAGTTTCATAGATTTTAAACTTTATGTTTCCCCTCCTTCTGCCTCCCCCTGCCAAACTTTATTATTCAGTAATGAAATGGCGTGGAGAGTTCAAAGGTAACTTACTTACACATCCACATATGTAAGAATAAAGAATAAGAATCAAAGATAGAGCAAAACGATTTTCATCCTCTAAATACATTTCTTAGAACATGCATAACCTTGAGCTCAGCCAAAGATCTGAAGTATTCATTCAATTTAAGTCTCTCAGATGTATTTCTTTTAGCTACTATTTGTTCTTGTTCTTGTTTTTTGTTTTTATTTTTGTTGTACTCAGAAACAGAAGTTTGTTATTTTTTCCCTCCAAAGAGACTGTATTATAACATAGATAACAGACAGACACAAATGTCATTAAGCATTAATGCTACGGGATGTTAAGGAATAAAACAAGGAAGATCCAATTCTCATGACATATTCCAAGTACGCCCAAGTTAGGTGTGTGAAATATATTTACTGAGACTCAGTCAAGATCTGATTTCAAAGGCTGCCATGAAAAACAAAGGCTCTAGTTAAGAAAGTTGATGATTTTTTTATCTCTCTTTTTTTTTTTCCCACTATCTTACCAAAGAAGTAAAAAGAAGGGTTTTTTTCTTCTAATCTAATCTAATGAGATGAGATAAAGAGAAACTGAGAAGCAATGATGCACTTACTTTCTACAGCTAAGTGAAGAAATATTTGAATATATCTTGATATTTACAGACATTAAAATATTAATATCAAAACTTTACAATCCTCAGCTTAAATTTGTTAAAGTCACAGGTTGCTGAGTCCTCACACTTAACTCTGTAACTCTTTCTGGTAAAGAATTCTAAGAACCTTTTATTATTTTCCATTCCTACAATTCCAACTCAGAACTAATTAAAAAAAAAAAAAAAAAGACCTCACAAATTAGGTATGAATCTCTAACCAAGAAAGTTTCCTGAAACATACTGATTATATGTTAAACTATTTACTCAAAGTTGTCAGAATTTTTAGTGTTGAGTTTCTTTTAAAAAAGAATGACATTGATGTATGAGGTGATGTGATTTTTTTTTCTTGGTGATCTAATGACAGGATTCTTTACATTTACCAAAAAATCAAGCATAACAAAGACTGCATTGCATTGAAGAGTGTCAATTTGCAAGAGGATGTACTTATAGACTTTTATTGATGTTTCTCTATCTAATTAACTATTTCAAGAAAAAAATGAAAAGCTAGTTAAATACATTATTTTTAAACCTATTTAGTAAAAAGTAAAATTCTGCCTAATTTTTATGCACACAGTCCCTTGCACAGACTTGCTACCCTTACACTGGTTGTGGATGTTTGTATGTTTTCATTTTGCTTTTATTACATTATTACTTGTGCATTATATCAGAAGACATGAAGCTAGGCAGATGTATTTTCATGTGCAAAATTAACTCTGAAAACTTGGCCATTGGAAATCTTCCCAAAGCTTTCATAAACTTAAAGTAAATGTCCAGTATCCAACAAACTGAACAGATTGTTATGAGAAGAGAAATATCTCCCTCTGTCAAACTATTTGCCATCTTGCTGTAGATAATGGCATTAACTGTGTGACTCTGCTTACTCTGAACATCTTCTTACTCTGAAACCTGACACAAGATCTATAGGATCTAGCACTTGGAAACCTGGGACCCATCAGTAATATATGGGCTAGTTCATTTCTTTACAATAAGGAGTAGCAGTTCACATACATATGCAGAGTTTAAATGTGCATATATTTGATAATCTGTTTTTCTTTTGGATTCAATCCAAAGTTCTTTCAGAGTCTTGAACTCTATAACTCACAGTCATTTTGATAAACGTTGTAGAAAGTTCACTGGGAAAGACGAAAACAAATTAAATTGTCATGTATTAGGGTTTAAATGTACAGATATTCAGAGACAATGCCTACATTGAAGAGATTATTCAAATAGTGAAAGAAGAAAAACATTGTTTAATGTTTCTCACATTTTGCATCAATGTTTTGATAGTAAATGAATTAAGGGACTTAAAATTTTAACATCAATTTTCTTTGTATAAAAGGTAAGGACAGTGTTATCTGCTATCCAGAATAATCATAGTACAAAAAGCTAGGTTGAAAATGATCCAAAATCACTCTGGTTTCATGTGATTCCTAGTTAATGAAGTTGCTAAGTGATTGCAATTATTCAGGAGCTAAATAACATCATAAGTGGAGATCAAAGAACTTGTGTGTGCTAGAGCCTAGAAAGAGGGCAAAAGAGAAACCATTCAAAATGCATGAAGGCAGCTGCCACGCTGTCGTGTCACCAGAAGTCTCTGCTGTCAGGAAAGAAACAGTTATGCATATTTGGAATGAGAAGGAAAGAGAGGAAAATTCTTGCTCATCTGTATTCAGTTTTCTTGTGTATGGTGTGTGAATTTAATGAAGCAGACTTGGCAGTGATCAGTATTCAGTATGCTTTCTTGCTTTAGTTCCTCATAGCCTGCAAAGTCCTCTAATGTGACCCTAGAAGGCTTTGAATCTTCCCACTCTTAAAGCATTGCCCATGGTATGCAACATATACACTGAGAGTCATGCCATAAAAATATCACATATGTTATTAATTGACCCTGTAATGATTATCAGTGTTAAAATCATCTTATTTCCTTCTGCTTTCATAGCTCTCCTCCCTGCTACAAAGCCACTGTAGGAAAGTGATAATTCTTTACATAGAAATTTCTTTCTTTCCGGATCCAAAAAACCAAAAGAAGCACCTTCTTCACACAGATATTGCAAAGACATAAGCTTGCAGATGATACAAAGCTGGGAGGAGTAGCGGATACTCCAGAGGGCTGTGCTGCCATCCAAAGGGACCTGGACAGACTAGACAACTGGGCGGTCAAAAACCTCATGAAATTCAACAAGGCCAAGTGCACGGTCCTGCA
>JAWLRI010000347.1:246209-279232 GCA_034781795.1 Crypturellus tataupa | reverse complement strand
TTCCCCTCCTCTCTCCTTCCCTTGCCTCCCCTTGCCTTCCCACCTTGCCTCACCTCTTCCCTCCCTCCTTCATGTCTCCCTTTCTCCTTCCTTCCTTCCCTTCCTCTTTCCTTCTTTCCTTCATTTCCTCACTCCCTTTACATTAATAATGCATTGAAATATTAGCAACTATGTATATTGAGATAATAAGATATAAGGCAGCAAGAAAATACACTCCGGCCCAAGAAAAAATGTGAGTTATTTTACAAAAGAGTATTCATGGTCTGAGTAGATTATTAATTAGTTTAACTTCATTTTTCTTTATTACTGTTATTTTTTACGGCATGCATACATTTGCATGGAGATGTGTGCATATGTGTACTTTTAATAAGCCAGCTAGTTAAGTAAATTCTTCTTAACCAATAAAGGTCAAGATTTTTGTATGTTTTTTACTTCTTTTTCTTTCCAAGTTTATTGAACTAAAGAGTTTTGTCAGAAACTGAGCTTTTACGCAGAAGCTCAGTTCCCTCTTTTCAATCAAAGAACCTTTCAGATTTGTTTATGTAACTAGATAGTTTCTGTAAGTTTAAAATAAAGAAAAATGTTAGAGAATTACACTGAACATAAAAATATATGTATGTAGAGAAATAGTAACAGTTTTGCAATCATAATTTGGGGAAAATGATCTCAATAGAGGCTGCAGAGACTAATAAGGACAAATTAAGTCTAGGGAGAAGGAATAATAATAATAATAAAATCTATATATCAAGTGAAATAGTCATTCAACATACCGTTCCAGGAAAACCGTTTAGGAGTTATTGTAGAAAAATCATTGAAACCATTAATCCAATTTATAGCTGTAGTTAAAAAGGTAAACTGGATCATAGGATGAATAAGGAGAAGTAGATAACACAAATTAAAAGAATTATTACTCATATACAAAGTTCTGGTAATGTTTAGTATTTAATTAGAATAATAAACTTCATTCCATTCACCTTTTTTTATAAGGACTCTCTCTCTGGACGGAAAATAGCTTGAGACTGACTCTCTCTCTGGACGGAAAATAACTTGAGACTATAATAGTATATTTCAGCAATTCTATGCAGCAGTGTGAAAATTGTGAATAATCATAAGCTGGTTGAGTTTAGGATACAACGAGGAGGAAGTACGATTGTAAGTAGCCTTGCAACCATGGACTTCAGGAGGGCCACCTTTAGCCTCTTCAGAGACATCCTTGGAAGAATCCCAAGGGCTAGGGCTCTAGAAGGACAGGGGGCCCAAGAGAGCTGATCAATATTCAAGCAGCACCTCCTTCATGCTCAGGAGCAGTGCATCCCTATGAGTAAGAAGTCAGTCAGAGCAGGCAAGAGGCCTGTGTGGATGAACAAGGAACTGCTGGCAAAATTCAATCAGAATAAGGCATTATACAAAATGTGGGAAAAAAAGGACAGGCTCCTTGGGAGGAATATAGGAATGTTGTCAGGGAATGCAGGAATGTGACAAGGAAAGCTAAGGCGCAATGGGAATTAAATCTGACAAGGGATGTTAAAATAACAGGAAGAGGTTTTTTTCAAATATATCAATGGTAAAAGGAAGATTAGGCAAAACGTGGGTCCTCTGGTGAATGGGATGGGCACTCTGGTTATGAAAGACACAGAAAAAGCAGAGTTACAGAATGCCTTCTTTGCTTCGGTGTTAACCAAGGGCAGCCCTCTGGAAAACCAGTCCCTAGAAACCAGAGAAAGTGCCTGGAGAGAGGAAGACTTGCACTGGGTAGAGGACGACTGGGTCAGAGAGCACGTAGGGAAACTTGACATCCACAAATCCATGGGCCCTCCTGGGATGTACGTGAGAGTCCTGCGGGAGCTGGCAGATGTTATTGCTAAGATACTCTCCATCATCTTCAAAAGGTCCTGGAGAACAAGGTAGATACCAGAAGACTGGAAGAAAACCAATGTCACATCAGTCTTCAAAAATGGCAAGAAGGAGGACAACTACGCCCTAGTCAGTCTCACCTCTGTCTCTGGAAAAGTCATGAAAAACCTCATCCTGGCTGTTGTCTCTAAACATGTGGAGGGTAAGAAGGTGCTCAGGAGTAATCAGGATGGGTTCACCAGAGGGAAATCATGCTTGACTAACCTGATAGCCTTCTATGATGGAATGACCGGCTGGGAAGATGAGAGGCTTTTGACACAGTCTGTCTCAGCATCCTCCTGGGCGAGTTCTGGAAGTGTGGGTTAGATGAGTGGATGCTCAGATGGATTAACTGGTTGGATGACAGAGCCCAGAGGGTGGTGATCAGCAGTGCAGAGTCCAATTGGAGGCCTGTAGTTAGTGGTGTCCCCCAGGGGTCAGTCCTCGGACCAGTTCTGTTCAATATATTTATCAATGACCTGGATGAAGGCACAGAGTGCTCCCTCAGCAAGTTTGCTGATGTGGAACAGGTTACCAAGAGAGGTTGTGGAGTCTCCTTCTCTGGAGATCTTCAAAACCCGCTTGGACGCAATCCTGTGCCACATGCTCTAGGTGACCCTGCGTGTACAGGGAGATTGGACTAGATGGTCTCTAAGGGTCCCTTCCAACCTTAAGGATTCTATAATTCTATGACTCTATGATTCTAAATATATAAAACTGGGAGGAGTAGCTGATACTCCAGAGGGCTGCGCTGCCATCCAGAGGGACCTGGACAGACTGGACAACTGGGCAGTGAGAAAACTTATGAAATTCATCAAGACCAAGTGCAAGGTCTTGCACCTGGGGAGAAATAACTGCATACACCAGTACAGGCTGGGGAATGACCTTCTGGAGAGGAGCTCTGCGGAAAAGGACCTGGGCGTCATGGTGGATGACAAGTTGTCGACGAGGAAGCAGTGTTCGCTTGGCCAAGAAGGCCAATGGGGTCCTGGGGTGCATTAAGAAAAGTGTCTCCAGCAGGTCCCCCAGAGGTACCCCTCTACTCAGCCCTGGAGAGGCTGCATCTGGAGTACTGTGTCCAGTTCTGGGCCCCCCAGTACAAGAGGAATGTGGAGATACTGGAGAGAGTCCAGCGCAGGGCCACAGGGATGATCAGGGGCCTGGAACACCTACCCTATGAGGAGAGGTTGAGGGAGCTGGGTCTGTTCAGCCTGAAAAAGGGAAGGCCGAGAAGGCACCTGGTAAGTGTATATAAATACCTCAAGGGAGGCAGTGAGGAGGATGGGGCTAGACTCTTTTCAGTGGTGGCCACCGACAGAACTAGAGGTAATAGCCACAAACCAAAGCATCAAAAGTTCCACAGGAACTTAAGGAAAATTTTCTTGACAGTGAGGGTGACAAAGCACTGGAACAAGTTGCCAAGAGAGGTTGTGAAATCTCCCTCCCTGGAGATTTTCAAAACCCACTTGGATGCAATTCCTGGGCCACGTGTTCTAGGTGACTCTGCATGTGCAGGGGGGTTGGACTAGATGATCTCTAGAGGTCTGTTCCGACTTTTACGATTCTATGATTCTCTGTAGGTGACCTAAATAGGTACATTCAGTGTTACAAAGTTTTGATATAATGAAATATCAAACAGTTCACATTGAGGAAATAGGTAAAAGTAAATTGAACAGCGAAAAAGAGGAAATTAGCAAAGACTAATCTACTCAGGTAGAGACAAATGTGAAGTAAGATAGCATGTAAGGCTAGTGAGCAAAAAAATATAAATGAGAAAAACAGTGAGGGATTTATATTTTTTGAAGCAGAGGAAGTTATGAGACACAGAAAAAAGATGGAAGGAGACATTTAGGTAGACGTAAAGGGAAAGTTTATTTTGGTCTTTTATGTACGCATTCTATATTTATAGCTTCATATAGAAGATAGGTTATCTTAATAGTATATTTTTAAAATATAGTCAATAACTATCTTTCAAGAGTACCTTCTCCAAAAGAATAAACTTATAATGAAAATATTTTCTTATTGCCACATACATAACATTTACAGAAGAAATACATTTATCATTGGAAAAAGAAAGCCTGACCATGAAGTCATCAGAGGAGTGAGGAACTGCAGGTCAGTTATGGATTATTTTATACCATGCAGGAAGTGGAGAGGCAGCAACAATCGTAGTGGGATTCATCTGACCAAGCACAGATATTTAAAGCGTAAAATTAGATAGGATGAATTCCATCCTAAGTGACTTAAAATAAGAATTTCCAGGACTAGATTTATTTTTGCATTTAGGCATCCAGATTCTGCCTGGGTTGTACTTTAGGATCCTATGTACTTTTAAAATTTGGTCTAGTTGTAGGTTACTAAACTTACAAATAACCAGATTTTAAGGTCTTATTTGCATACTTCCATCACAAGAAAAGGAAATTTAGGGAAGAATTAAGATGAGACTACAAACAGTGAAGCCTGGTAAGGCAGGGTAAACCGAAGCATGCATGATATAGAAAGCACTAAGGACATCCTTATTAATGTGGTAATTGCAGTAAAATTAAAAAAAAAAAAAAAGAAAAAACAAAAAGCAAATGAAAGCTTTAGTATGGTTTTAGAGTCCAAATGTATTGCAATGGAAAAAGAAAAAAAATATAAGAATTCCTGAAATAAAAAATAAAGAGTTGTGCTTTATTTTTATTGGAGAAATTAAAAGAACACAACAGATTATCCCATATTGGCAATTCTTTAGAAATGAAAGTCCAACACAAGCAGTGCTTAATATTTGTACCAGCAATTCCTTTGGTTAGATGTGGAAATTTGTTCTCCTCATCAAAATCCAAAAGAAAACTCTGCTCTTTCCTTTTATTCAAAAGCTTCAGATGTAGTGAAAGAAAAAAAGAGATATTTCTTTTCCTCAGGCTCTTTCCTCTCTACAGTAAGTACAGATTCCTCTGAGGTAAATCTTGTACCTTATTATATGAGGCCAAGTATTTGGCTTTTTATAATAAAATAAAACATTTTTTGTAATAAAATGATGGCATTTGACTTCTTATTTATGAGTCTAAACTTTGGACTTCATTGTAAAGATTGGAGGTACTGTGTACAAGTTAAGCAGAGGAATATGTACACTTTTAAATACTTTTGCTAACCTGGCAGGATTCTTTTTTAATTCATCTGACATAGTTAATTTCATATCTTATGATCTAATTCAAATCCAATATTCTCATTGACTCTAGGCCAGATGTTAGTGCACAGAAATGTGGGTGATGAGTATGAGCAAATCCGTTACAGGAGAATGAAGTCCCTGCATATTTTACCATTTCTATATTTTCACATACCTACTTAGAAATGTAAGGTTTTCTCAAAACTTTCTATTGACAGAGAGTAAAGTATTGAACTGCCTTGAAAAATTGTATTGCAAATTATCTAATATTAAGCAAACAATCACAAAAATGTGGACTTTATGATTTCAGGAATTATAAGATGGCATCAGATATAAGATTTCACTAAAAAGAAAGAAGATAAAATAAAAAATGGAGTACTTTTAAATCAATGAAAAACTCTGTACTAAAAATAGACTGTGATAAATATATTTTTATCTCACTTTAACAGGGTAAATTGATGATTTCTCTTTTCTGTATCTCTTAGTCAGCTGTATAGACCCTCCTACAAATCATATGGTGCCACTTTTCAGCACACCATGATTTTTCCCCCATAACTCTAACTGATTTCTGTCCTTGCATTTTTGTAATATGTTATAGGCAAGATTATCAGCATGACCTATATAAATTACAACTTTGAAATAGATATCTGAATATTTTTACTTTATAAAATTGTTCAGCCTCGATAATTATTGAAATTTCTGTTTGGAAAATTGTTCTGAATATGTATATTTTCTTTTGCATGATCTACAGTGAATTGTTTCAAAGTAAAAGATTTGTTTGTTATTTTTCTGCTTATTTAATTTAAGATTTTCAACATTTAATATATGTGTGCATATATATTATACATATATGCATATATACGTGCATATGTGTATGTAAAATTTTGAATATTTGTAAATAGGTTTTTAGCAAAACTCCAGTCTATGTAAATAAAATATATGTTCAACACTTGTACAGGAAAGTATTAGTTTTCAATTATATATTACTACTTAAAGAATTTGGAGTTTTGTTTAGTCTGATGTCATATCTTCTGTTTCACAGAATGAAAACAGAGTATTTAATGTAGTTTCATGCTATCAACACTTTTTTTGCTGCCTAAACAGTAAGGAGACAAGGGTGGGTGAATTGCAACAGATCTTCAGAAACAACCATTTGTCATGTGCTCGGTAGTATAAGGTTAATAACTTAATTTTAGGGGTCATGTTTTTCTAAGCAAATTACTGAATATTGAGGGCTTCTGTAAGAGTGACCACTAAATTTTAGTGCCTTAGTCAGAGTTGTTCTTTTGAGAAAATCTGCAGTGCTTGAGGGGGTGAGAAACAGTGAGGGAGAAGGGGGAGAGAGAAGGAAACCTGGGGATGAGGATAAAAATCTTGTATAAATAGCACAATAGTTATTGTAATGGATTCAGCATGGAGTAATTGTCCATCAAACAGAACATATTGGTTCTATTTATATTAGCTGTTTCCTAGCATTTCTTCTTTGAAGATGTACCTTTCTCTATTTTAATTGCACAGTGTTACACATATAAAAATATTTTCATGTCATTAACTAATGTTTCAGATAGATTGTACAGATGAAACTACATCTGATACTCCAACCAGATAGTTTTGATATGACAAGCCATCATGATAAAATTGTAATTAAATTAGTGAGATATTAATTGGGGTTTTCATTGTGGATGCAATGCCACCGGAAAGTGAAGACAATCTTGATAACAGTTAAGCTCCTAGGACACTCAGGAAGAATCTCATATATCTTTTATGACCTTTGAACATGTAAATTTATAAGCATATCAGTGATGGTACTATACATTAAGTAGACTGAAAATCAAGTTTCAAAGGGCAGGTAATGCTGGGATACCCCTTTCATTGCTCATCTTGTAAACCTTCCTTTCCCTTTAACAGAGTCTTAAACAGATATAATACAAGTTATTCTGGTATAGGTACTCTTTTGTTCAACAGTTTGTCTAAACAATTTAAATCTTACTAGATAAAAATTAAAAAGGTATTTTTTCTTTAAAAAGCACTATGAAATTCATTTCTCCCCTCCCCCCAACAATTCTGATTTAGGAAAGGACATGTTCTAAAATCTAAATACACAAAAAAAGAGTATTGTAATGTAAAAGGTAATTCTGGTGTATCAGTACACCAGAATTAGATAGTTCAAGTAATTGGCAACAGTAGCAAAAGAAACAGACCAAAGAGTAAACAATCCATACCCCCAAACTTTGTAGCAATCAGGCTTTCAGCATCATTACTGAATTTTCTTAAACTAAGTTTTCTGTATTTTTCAATAATTATCACTATCTAATTTCCAAGAGAAATTATTGTTTTATGAGAGACTGCATCCTCTCCTTAGTTTCATTCTACTTCTTTGTGAGACACTTACAAGGACCAGTGGAGGAAAATGTTGAAAGCAGATCAGCAGTAAATGAGACTTTCCTCTTAATTGGAGATAGGGGGCAAAGGGAAAGAGCTGAAGAGATTTAACCTAATCCCTTGCTTCTGGCTTCATTCCATTTATTTATTTTTTGTTGTTGCTTATTTGTTTGTTTGTTTTCTGTTTTCTGCTCACCATTATTTATATTCCTCTGACTAAACTAGCAGTATGCTCCTCTGTACTGTGTAAAATATTTAGTTACTGCACCAACAATAGAATTACTTCCTTCTTCCTCTCCTAAAGATAAACTTTTCTATAGGTGACAAAACCACAAATTTCATCATACCTACAGTATTAACCATAATGGGGATACTGAGTTCACATCTTCACCATAAATGAACAAATTCTTTTCTCACTGGTCCTGGTGCCTGTGACCTACAAAATTCACTGGTTACACAAGGTATGTGTATGTAAGTTTTGATCTTTAGTGATTAAACTAGATAATAGTGAAATACAATATCATGCAAAACTTCTTAGTATTTTTATAAAGTAAATTCATTATAATGCATTTATTAAACCCAAATTGTATTCATGGTTCTGCTCTCAGAATTTCCTAAACTGCACATTCTTTTTCCCTAATTATATGTCATACTTTGTTATTTAAGGCTGTGGTCATCACAAAAACAAAACAACAAACAACAACAACAACAAAAACCCAAACAAAAACTTCATACACATTGTGGAAACACTTACAGCTTCAGCTGACAGTTTATCCTGAAATCTGTTTTTTTGGTTCTGCCAAGGGAGGATCAAGGTATGTGGCTTCCTAACTTTGTTTGAGAAACCCCAAAGCCACATGCCTACCTGATAAATATCTTCCACCACTATTTTTCTGTGCTGTTTCATTGACTATTGCTAGCCAGTATAGTTGCCTCAAAGGGTTACTCAGACTATCTGCTGTAACTAGTTTTGGCCATTGAAAACATGTAGAAGTGTTTTCAGTATCTCAAAAATGCTTCCCCACAGATATGTTTGCAGTGCAATTTCTATTTCTAGCAAAACACATCGGCTCTGTATGTAGATGAATGGAAGAGCATTGAGACAAGGAAATATTATAATTAAACTTATAAACATCTCTTTTTATTTCATTTCTGAATATAAAAGCAATTTCTAATGCATATTTACTGAGAGCACTGAAGTAAAAACATTCTCTTTCTGTATTTTTCCCTTACTATCTGATTCTTTTTTTTTTTCTCAGAAAAACAGGACTTTTAATCACAAATCTATTTATTTTTTTTTCTCTTTTTAACCTTTGCTGGAGGATGAATATAACTGTATAGCATAAGCATGGAGACTGTACACACCATAATTTTAATCCTCTGCAAAGACTTGTGTTTTATTCATAACCATCTCGATGTTTCATTAGCCTGCATTCTGAAATGCCTGATGGTTTGACAGTCTCTCTTTTCACCTCCTTCTTTAAAAGTGAAATGCTTTCCAATAAGTCTAAAGTAGAGAAATTCATATCCCCTAGGACTTAGGGGATATGCAATCCCCTAAGTTGTTAGCAATTAGCTGAACCACATACAGTTCTGACTCAGTCACCAGTTATAATTGAAAACAGTTAAATAACTCCTTTAAATAACAACTCAAGTTTCCTTTTTTTTTCCTTTTATTGATTTTGAAAATCCTCCAAGTTGCATATCTTGTAAAAGTTAAAAGACACTCAAAAGAGAAAAAAAGATAATGAGTAACAGTTGAATTGTCTTATCTTTAGTCAAGGCATGTAATTCTTCTAAGTAAACATATATATACACATAAACACACACACTGAAAGTCACCAAAAGAAGTTTCAATTTCTTTTTCCTGTAATTGTTTATAATTATACAAAATAAATTCCAATATTTAATTTTCCCCCATGACCTATATATTTCCAGTGTTTATTATATATTTTATTAAATAATAGTTCTATTTTTTTCATGATGCAGAAAGCCATACCATTATCACATGCTCTGTTGAGAACTCAGATTAGTAACCCTTTAGATCAGATATTCTGTTGCCTATGCTACCAACCAAACACCACATCGTGACCTCCTTATTCAGCACATTTTAGGGTGGATCCAATGTCTAATCCTATATTGCTGATGAAAACAAAACAAAACAAAACAAAATAAAAAACCTTAGGCAGTATATCAAATCACATAGAACTATACACTGCAGACAAGGTCTTACTCAATGTTGGTTAGGGCTTTATTCCATGGAAACTAGTGTTTTAAAGTTTAACAGTTCTTGAAAGTATTAACCAATTTCAATGCCTTAGATGTATGTTTTGAGAAATGTTTGTTGGATTAACAAAAATAAATCATTTTTGTTATCTTCACCATGAAAAAAGAATGGCAAGCCACAAAAAAAGTATAATACATTTCATGTTATGCAGAAGGGTTTATTTAATATATTTAAGTTACAAGTACATCTGAGAAAGCATAACAGTCTCAGTTACATAAAGATTACAATGATAACTAATGATTGATCTAACCACTCTCCATGAATACTTCAGTGGTTCAAATGAAAGAGGAATTAGGCTAATCCTGACTCTGAGAAATATATCTTACGTGACTGAATTAATCATGGAAAAGCTTTACATTTTTACAGTTGTACTCTCATGTGATGTGTTTCTACAGATGCTTTATGGGGTCAAACTGTGGCTTTATTATCTTTTCTTTATTCTTCTTTTGAAAGTTGAAAACATTGTTTCCTTCTCAAAGGGGACAACAGAAACTTACAGGAATTGAGGAGAAGGAAGGTCAAATTACTAACATTTTTTTCCACTGTCCTCTGCAGAACTATTTATCTGTTGGGTGATTTTTCAGGACTTTCATTTTGTACATATTATTTAAAAGGACTCAGATGGATTTTTCCAGAAATCAAAGAAAAGGGCTTTGCTGTAAAATACTTTAATAATGATAATAAGAAAATAGTTCTCAGCAAAAAGCAATGCTTTTAGCAAGGAAAGGTGAGGTCTTATTAATTTCTCCAATTAATATATTTTTTAAAAAAGGTAAATAAACGAAGAGAAAATAGTAGTTACAGAATTAGAAAGTTTCAATTGACAAAAGCCAATTTTGACCTCTGACAACCTTTTTTTTTTTTTTTTTTTTTTTTCTGAATTGAGGCATTAGTTTTTACTTCCTTCAATATTCCATTTGGATTTAAAATCTTTTCCCCTTCCAGCTGTATTCATGGATGACTTTTTTGTTAATGGAAATGCTTATGAAAATAATTTTTCCAGTAATGTATTTTTAAAAAGACTTCAGAAACTAATTGGAATTTGAACTGCTTATGAGCCCCTATCCCAGAGAACAGAAAAACAAAATATTTTAATAACCCACAGAATTTGAAACAAGTGACAAACAAATGTGTATTTAAATAGTATATGTGTTGGTGACTTTTTAAGAAGAAAGTATGAGGAAATAAGGAGTAGTATTAACTTCAAATTTTAATTGAAAGCTAAGAAGATTCCTTTAAGATTAGGAAAATACTGTGCTGATTCTGGTCGAGCATCTCTAATCAATGAGATGAAGAGAGTAATTTTGCTCTGTGGAAATGACTTTCAAAATCCTACTCTCACTCTACGTTATTGTTCTCCTTATTGTTCTTTTTGACATGAGAAGAATGCCACAAATCTTTATACCAGTTAGAAATACCATCTAGTGCATGAGACAAAGGGAAGCTAAGAAAATGTGAGGTCTGGAAACCCTGGCCCCCTGCCAGTTCTGCACACCAACAAGTAGCTCATTTAAGCACGCTGGACAAAGCGCCTCTTTCATGGAAAAGCATCCTGCTACACCCTCCCCCTCTTTCTGCACTGAAAATCTCCAAAACGCATTATTTTCCCTGACTGTTGAGCACAGTGATATGCTGTGATGGATCCTGAAAACTGAAATCTACTTTTTTTTTTTTTTTTTTTTTTTTTTTTTTTTTTTTTTGCATTATAACCTGTGGTCTGTCTGTATGGCAAAGCAACATGACTTTTTATGTGATTTTGACAAATGGCTGGGATAAATGTTTGATTGGTGCTTTGCTGTTTCTCTAAATGGTAAGTGGAGTGTAAAGGTCATACCAAAGGTTAAAACTCATAAGTCACAAATCTCAGAGTAAGTATGAAGTTGTGGAATTCACTACCCAATGGAGACAAAGGCAATTTAAAAGACTGTGACTCATCTGAGCTCGGAATGAGTATATATGAGAGAGTACAATGTTTTCTTTTTTTCTCTCTAGTCTGAGTTTTGGTCATTTTTTTATAATTTGAACACCAACTGCAACAAGAAACTAGGGATTTAATCAAATGTCAGCACTTTTACAGCAAAAGTGTTGACATTGTTCCCAAGAGCATAAACAGAATTGCCACTCTATTGTGTTTGATGCTGAGCAAACATAAAAAAGTAGAGACTTTGTTCTCAGGGGCTTACAAATGAATTAGTATTTCTTTTTATTCCTGCATACTGTTACAGATACCATTTGAACCAAGCTCTTCATTTTGTGACTTATATACCCAAAGAGAAGGAATTAACCATGCAAACAGGCACACTGATAGTAATGACACTGTTTAACACAAACCCCACTCACTGGAATTGAACTCAAATTAAGTAGGCTTCTTCCTTGAATAATGCATACAAAAGGGTCATTCTTTCTCTTCATCACTGCAAAATCTGTGGTCTATGTGGTTATTAGCCTCCATGTAGCTCTTCCGCTTCGGTCGGTAGAAATTGCCTGTCTTCAGTTCGTGAACACGTCATGTGTCAGGCAAACTAAAAAAGATTCACTTCCTCTTCTCCACAGGAGAGGATGTTGTATAGCAATGTGATCAGCTAATGCCAGTCATGTCCTCCCCTGGATTTATTCAGGTGAACAACCGCATCTCATGTATAAAAATACATAAAAAAAAGAATGCAAATTGATTTTGTTGCTGTGTGTAATGGGAGAAAGGAGCTGCAAACAGACCTCTAAAAGCACTATGAAGAGAAAGACTCAAAAGCCCAGCAATGCCAAATAAAATTTCCTATACAACCTTATTCTGAGCTATCTGTCACGTCATATGATACAGACTGTAATTATACAACCATCTGATTTTTCCTTTTTTCCTAGAGACACCTCCATCATTCTGGACAAAAAACAGAGTGTGTGCACTGAAAAGGCAGCTAGGAAATTATTTTTTATCTTCGTCATTCAGTACGTCAGCCAGCAGTTATTTACAGTGCACCATTGCAGCCCTGCATTGAATTCAGAATTATGAACTTCCTGTGGGGCACTTCTGCAGTACACATCATTGTGTAATATCTGAGTAGCTCACAAGCATTACTTCTCATTTTTAATATTGCTTTGAGGAGTGATAATACTATTATCCCTGTCTGAGATACAAAAGGATTAATGCTAGAATTTTGAAGTGTCCATTATTTCTGGATGATCCCACTTGATATGCTTACAGTTCAAATTTTCAGTGTAAATAGTAGTTTATAGTATTTTCTCTGGTCATGAAGTAACTCGCATAGACCTCTTTTGCAATTCACTCTTCTCTTCTGCTCCTTCTGCCCTTCTGTTCCTTTTGCTCCTATTTTAGTGCTGTCACCAAATATCTGCTCCTTGACCCCTCACATTTGAATTCACCCTTTTCTCCTTCCACCTACACTGTTCAGCTTGGTTAATAGTGAGAAGATGGTTAGCACGCTATCAACATGACCTTCAACTAGAAAAAGTGCAGCAGTGAAATTTTCATGTCAGAGTTTTCTTTTCCGGTATAGGCTGTGCCTATACTGGAAATAAAAGAGGACCAAATGCTGCAGGTTGGCACTGAATACATAGTGGCTGGCTGTGGATAGCACCTAAGACCTTTCTGGTACTTGCAAAGTATTTGCTATTTGCAGGTAAAAATACTGGAAAAATTCAGAGAGATTTGCTGATGTGAGAAAAAAAAAAAAAAAAAGCATTGGAGCATTGGATACTTGACTAATAATTAATAATTAAGCAGAATAAGTGAACAGGATCTAGTATTCAACCATGTTCACTTTTTTTGTTCTTGTTGCAGTGTTTTTTTTTTTTCATTCTGTTTTTTTTTAAGAATTATGAGTATACCTTTAGTGTGTAGAGAGTACCTTTAGAGTGTACCCGCTTCTTCAGAAGAATGCAATTTGAGACTTTATCAAAGGCCTTTCTAAAGCCTAAGAAGTAGACCACATCCACATCCTTTCCCTCATCCACTAGGTGGGTCACATGGACCTAGAAGGACTAAATCCAGTCATTCACCCTCTCTCCTATCCCTGCTGATACTGCTACGGAACTCCCAACAACAGAAAGCATCAGGCATCACAGGCTCCTGTAATATCACCCTTTACAGTTAATACATAACATTATAATCTGGGAAAGGTAACATCAGGATGAACTCTATTTTGTCCATATGGGGAGTCCCTAGATTAATAAATTAATGAAAATTTAGATTGACCTATGTGTTAGTAAATTTTGTGAGTATTTAGAATTTCTACCAACTACAAATGAATTAGGGGATTATTTCCTAACTTAGTACTTTCCAACATACATCACTAGTTGTATGACAGATAATATAATTTCAATAACACTGGGCAAGATAAAATTATGTGAAACACCGCATGGACACATATAGATAAAATGGGATAATTATATTGTTGAGTGTTCAAATGTAGAAGCTATGAGTTTCACTTTGAGAATGAAGATGCTTAATATTTGATAGCATAAAATGCAACTTGTTGATTTTAGATTTATAGAACTAAAAAATTCCTAGCGAAAATCAGAGACAAATCTAGGATGTGTTGGGAATTGTGGCAATTGTTTGTGTATTAGATACACAATTAGATACATAGACTATGTTTTCAGTGAGTTAGGCATCTTTCACCTTTTTAAAATCGATTTAAAAATGGAGCAATGAAACTAGTTAGAAAAAAATAACCCTTCACATATACAGACAATTGACATAAAATGTTGACAGAAGTAAAATAATTTTCTTTAGAAGACTAGGAGTTTAAATAAAATTGTCATTTTTTTCTGGTATAAATTGTACTCATGAAATATGGATGTTATCAATATTACATAGAGGAACATATGATTATGAAGATAGTATACATTCTTCAGTCATTTTTCTAAAGTCCTTAAAATGAAATAAATGTCTATATCCACGTCCCCAGATCATAGCATGGAAAATTTCCACTGTTTTCAGTATATTTTGTAATAAAGATGATAGATAGATAGATAGATAGATAGATAGATAGATAGATAGATAGATAGATAGCAAACACATAAGGAAAAGTCGTGTGCATTACTTATTAATTCAATAATTTTGAAAATAAGACTGTTTTTATTGGCTATTTATAGATTTATGATATTTTTGCTTTTGGGACAGATGTTTTGAAATGCTTTTGAATTATATATAAATGCAATTGGTAGATGATTTTGGTAATAGTTCTGAATAAGACCCCTATATTTATATACAAATGGATTATTTTCATACTTGCACTTAATTTCATAATATTAGCTCTTTTTATATCAACTTCCTTTCACAGACCTACTAATTACTCAGATTATTTTAAAGCTATGTTGGCAGAAAAGTAGAGGTATTCTCATTAACACATTTTCAGAACTGTGTCAAAATACTAGAGCGTAGAAAAAAGGTCTCATTAGACAAATACTAAGTGCATATAACTATTGAAAATAAATATTTCAAATGAATAATAACATCAAATATTTTTAAAGAGAAAAAGTGGATTTTTTTCTAAATTTTGTATCTGATCATATTTAACATTCATTTCATTTCAGAGTTTCTGCTATAATTATCCACTTTCTTTTGGAATTGATGGAAGATGTGACATTTTTCAGACTAAATTTTTAAAGAAATCTGAATCCAATCTGAATTTAGGAAAAAAAAATCAGGATATAAATTTTATAATTCACACAGCACGTACTGTTCCAGCAAACATCACCTATAACAGGAAGCTAGTTTTAGTTTAATAAGGGGAAGTGGGGAGAACAAAGCAAAACAATTGTTGTATTTATTTCTGCTATATCTGATTTTCACGTGGGTTAGAAGTTTATTGGCCCAGTTTACAAAGGGCTATTTGTAAACTGGAAGACACCTCTTATTAGCAAACAGGAAATAAAAGAGATGGTGAGTCTTTATAGGCTGAAATCTGGTCCACATCTACTGCCACTCTATTTCACTGAATCCTCAAGTGTTAATGTTAGTTTGCTTCTTGTCAGAGAACATATAACACCACTGAATATATGTAAATAAATGTCTGCTATTTGATCAGGCAGCTCCCGTTGTCAAACTCATCTAGTTTATCTTTTACATACAGCTTTCTCTTTGATTGAGAGTTTAGGTAAATTTCTTCTATATTTTGCCCATTTTCTTCAAACAGCATATTAGTGTTTCTTAATCTCTAACTCTGAATTGGCGGCATAATATCCAGATTTTTCTTCATTTTTGCCTGTCGTCTTAGAAGTGTATGGGTTACTTAACACATTTTGTAAAGCGTGCTTAGCATAGTCCTTATTGAAATATTCATTCATTCTACCGTCTGTGAAGGAATAATCACATAATCAACCACCAGTACAGATTTGACAGTAATCCAGGTACAGCCTTTGTAGAAATAAATTGCAAGCTGTTTCTCTGAAAAACATTTTGTATTCTATATACTGGAAAATTTCTATAGGCTACCCAGTCTTTGAAACTAATCAGAAACCTTTTTCTGAGAGCAGGATCTTGAAAGTGGCATCACCTGATGAAACTAATAGTATAGCAGTAAATTTCTTTTAACTTCTTTATCAGTATCTACCTTCTTGTAAATTACTTTTGATACTAATATCTCCTTTATGTTTGATTTATGTAGCTATAATCAGTAAATTCCAGATGAGCAGGTTTAAAATATTGGAGACTTGTTCAGGAAAAAAAAAATAATAGAAGCCCTAACCCAAGCTGTGAGGTTCACAGAGGATGCTTGCAAGTTCATGTTAGATTTTTCCGCTAGACTTGAGTAAAGGTTCACATTGACACAGAGGTACCCTCTACATTCTGTGTTGAGAGGCTTAAATAACACAAGTATGAGTGTATTTAATTGAAAGAAGAATAAGCATAACCCTAGGAGTTATGTCTGTCTAATTCACAGAATGGAAATGGACCACATAAACCCAATAATGGCCCAAGAGTTACTTGACGCAGCTTATATGTCAAGTCTTTAAGACTGAGAAAAAAATAAGAATTGTTTTTGACAATGATACTTTTTGATAAAGAATAAAAATCCAGAAACTGAAATTGGGATAATACATACTAATCAGTGCACCTTTAAAAGTCTGTTCCCCTTCTTTAGATCTGCTTCAGCATTAGAGAACAGTTTATGTATAGCTTTGATCTCTTTCAGTCTTCCTTAATACAATATCCTCATGTGACAGGCATGTTACATACCTGAATTCTATTGAGAAATCTCTTCTCTGTAGTTTCATTCACTTTTCACAGAATTGTAGAACCACAGAATCACAGAATGGCTGAGGTTGGAAGGGACCTCAAGAGATCCTCTATTCCAACCCCTCTGCTCCAGCAGGATCGCCTAGAGCACATGGTACAGGGTGGTATCCACGTGGGTTTTGAAGATCTCCAGAGAAGGAGACCCCACAACCTCTCCGGGCAGCCTGTTCCAGGGCTCTGTCACCCTCATATGGAGATGGAACTTCCTGTGTTTCCATTTGTACACATTACCCCTTATTCTGTCATTGGCCACCACCAAGAAGAATTTGGCCTCATCCTCCCTACATTCTCCCCTCAGGTACTTATATATATGGATCAGATCTCCTCTCAGTCTTCTCTAGGCTAACCAGGCTTAACTCACTTAGTCTTTCCTCATAAGATAGATGCTGCAGTCCCTAACGTTGCTATGTTGCTTTGTTTCCTATCCTGGTGATTCATTCCGAGGCTAAGAACTCAAGGGTTACTTCAATTCTAACCTCTCTTCTACAGCTGTAGGGAAGCTGAAGTAAGCATAATTATGGGACCAATACAGTTGCTACTCTTCTGAGTATCTATAAAATTTTCCTGATTTTCTTCCTTCTTCCAAGTGCACTAGACACACTTACATATTTATCAGATGATGTCCAAGTTCTGAGTTTATCAAGGAGCTCAAACTGACCTAACTAGAGTATAGCTTTTTCCAAAACACTTCCTTGCAAAGTTTTCCCACTCACCCTTACTCCAGTGGAAGATGTCTGTGTTAAGACCGATTCTGATATGACATAGCTGTGTCATCTTGGATCAGACTTCTATAAATACAGTCAAGTTGCAAGAAGAAGCAGAGAGAAGTGGAAACGGATATATTGGGGTAGAACTGTTAGATGCCTTCCTTGGGCCTCTGCTCACTCAGGGACCTTCTGCTTACTGGCTTGGGAGCCACAAACTTGGCTCAGGCCCCCAGTCCCTAACTTTAGTTATTCACAGGGCTTTGTACCCTGCTGACCCTGACCTTGCTGACTTGACTTTCCCACTCATCCTTGAACTTGTCCTATACATTTACTTGATGACTACTCTCTGCTCTCAGCAGTCCCTGAGCCTGTTCCTGTCCCCACTGGGCACTGAGAGATTATGATGGGTGAGGCTTGATGCCAACTTTGGTTCCTGGCCTGGTGGGTTGGCCTGACCTCACTTTTACCTGACAGATAATAAAATCCCCAACATTTTTTTTTCTGAAGTTTCCTTTGAGAACTGAAATTGCTAACATATCATTGAATAATAAACTGTGAGGCTCAGTCAAATCTGACTCACTAATTAAGTAAATTTCCAACCTATTTAATCATCTTCTGAAAATATCTGCTGACCACTGATACAACAAGGTTTATTGAAAACAGAGGTTTACTTCTTTTGTAGCATATTTTGTAGAATAACCTTGTTTTGATCACATTGAAATCTTTTTGCTTCCAACCAAGTTAATTTTACATTGCTTTAGAAGTCTGAAACATCTAGCAAGAAGAGCTGTCTCATGATTTTGTTGATAAGCTGTATAAGCAGTCATTATCTGTTGATGAAATAAATTATTAGTGTGTGCAATTAAGACATCAAGGGCTCATATATCCACAGAGGAAAGAGCAGCTTTCCAGAATGAAAATATTCTGAAATGCTGCATGTGCACATAAATGTTTTTTCTTATTTACCTGATGTGCATTATTTTCTGATAAATACCTTGCAGTTCCTGAAACTAGAGTATCCTAACCATTTACTTAAGGTATCTGATGATTCATGCTGTGATAATCGTATAAGTAAAAAAGCTTTGTGACATCTTTAGTATCATAGGTTTATATAAGTGGGAAGAGACATCCGGATATCTCTATTCCAAACTTCTGTGCAAAGCAGGACAGCTCTGAGGTCAGACCAGGTCAGGGCTTTGTGTTGAAAACATCCATGGACAGAGAGGGCACAGCTTCTCTGAGCAACCTGCTCCACTGCCTGACTGTCCTCATGGGGAAAAGGCTTCTTCACATTTAAGCTGTGAAGAGGCTGACTGGCTTCTTGCTGACTGCCCTGTAAGTGGTATGGGACTACTCACATTATCTGTTCTCCAGGCTGAAAAAATCCCCTTGTCCCTCAGGCTGTTCCTGTGGGGCAAGGACTGTAACCCAAATATCCTGGTTGCCCTCTGCTAGACTCCAGTTTACCTATGCCCTGTACTATTTTCTTGTATTTGAGGACCCCAAACAGGATATAGTGTCTACACATGTAACATATAGGTCTAATATATGCTGAACAGAGAGGAAATATCCCTTCCCACAATCCGCTGCTTGTGTTCCTGTTAACACAGCCCCAGATGTTGTTGGCAGAATTTTCTGCTAGCACACACTGCTGGCTCACATTCAACTTGCTGTCCTCCAGGATCCTTTCATGCAGAGTTCCCCAGGCTGTCAGTCTGTATCCCTGGCCTGTATCCTTGTCATTGGGGTCTTCCTTCCTAGGGGAAGGACTTTACATTTGTCCTTGTTGAGTTTCATCAAGTTGTTCCATTTCTCCAGCCTGCCTTATCACTCTGGACAGAACCCTACCCTTCAGCATATAACAGAATCAGAGAATGACCGAGTTTGGAATGGACCTCTGGAAATCATCTAATCCAAGCCCTCTACTCAAGCAACATCACCTAAAGCATGTTGCACAGGATTGTGTCCAGGTAGGTTTTTAACCTCCCAAAGAAAGAGACTTCACAACTTCTCTGGGCAGCCTATGCAGGGCTCTGTTATCCTCACAGTCAGGAAATTTTTTCATCATATTAAAGTGGAACTTCTTGTGTTTCAATTTGTGCCTCTTGCCTCTTGTCTTCTAACTGGCCACCACTGAAAAGAGTCTGGTCACATCTTTGCAACACCCACCCTTAAAGTATTTGTATATTCTGATAAGATCCCCTCTCAATCTTTTCTTCTATAGGCTAGACAGGACCAGATCTCTCAGTCTTTCCTTATATAAGAGATGCTCCAGTCCCCTAATCATCTTTATAGTTCTACACTGGACTCTCTCCAGTAGCAACAGGTCCCTCTTGTACTGGGGAGCCCAGAATCAGGTCCTGCACTCCAGATGTGGTCTCACTAGGACTGACAGCAGGGGAAGACTCGCCTCCCTTGACCTATGGGCAAAGCTCTTCCTAATGGATTCCAGGATACCATTGGCCTCCTTGGCCACAAGGGCATATTGGTGGCTTATGTTCAATCTGTAGTCCACCAGAACTCTCAGGTCTTACTCTGAAGAGCTGCTCTCTTGAGAGAGAGAACTGCAGCAGGTCAACCCTTAATCTGTCCTGGTGCATGAGGTTATTCTTCCCTCAGTGAAGGGGAGAATAAACCTGTAAAACTGTTATTATTTAGATAGGTATATTTACCTATTATTTAGAGGGGGTACTACTTAGAAAAAAATCTAAAAAAAATTACTTAATTTTAAACTTGAGCTTTGAATTTTCTTAAATTTCATATGATTACAATTGCTAATATATTCACCAAACTCCTTCAATTTTCTGATTCAAATAACCATTCAAGCTTTTCAGATGAAGGAGATAGAGAACTCCAAAAGCCAAAAGTGGTTTGTTTGTTTGTTTATTTTTAGAGGGAATATCTAATTACTTTCATTCTTCCTACTATTATGCCTCTCTTTCTACCCCACGTAGGCATTTTTTTAAAGAAATAATCAGGTATAGATAAAAGAGTATGTCTTGGTACCTGGATTGAATTTCAGCCATTTATTTTTCTTTCTTTTATATCTCTCTAAAATAATTTCCAAAGATGATGTATAATGTATAGGATTTGCATGGGTGCTGTGCTGCAAATCAAATGCAGCACGAAGAATATATCATTCTAACTCTGAGACCCAAATCAAATTAAATATTTTCATTTGTGAAGTCTGAGACCAAAACAACTGTACAGGCGTCCTTATATGTATAACATCTTCATTAATACAGAGGGAGAAAATAACTGAAGATGCTATTGATGAAGGGAAAGAAAGTTAGCGCAAATTCTCTATGGATGTTGATTGTTTTTGTGTCTTAACTATAAAAAGCTTCAGGCTATTCAATGCAAACTTTAAAGTCTAGCCTAATACAAAGCTGAAATAGAGACATTATAAGAATACAAAGGTCACCTTTACACACTACTTCCCAAGTGGCATAGTTCATGCATACTTTACCTTAGTAATGTGACTTTTGAAAAATTCTAAGTAGCAGAATCCAGATCCTCCACTTCTTATATGAATACCTTATCAATTATGATAAAAGGACAAGTGCAGGTTTTCTTGTTCTTCTGTTGTGTTCCAGATGATGCGAGGGTCTTGTTTCAGCAGCAAGATTCGTTTCTTAAATGAGTTCTAGGAATGTGATTTAAAAAGATTACAGACATTCTCTTTTCTTTCCTCTATCTAAACTTATATCTTTACACCTTTGTAAAAAAAAAAACAGCATATATGTTTTAATTTGTCTTGCTTGTATGTGAGTAGCAAAAAGTAATAATGCATTATTTGGTTAAGTCTAGTCAAGAAAGTCACCTTTATGTGATCCTGAATATAGATAGAGTACACTACACTAAGACAAAAGAATCACACTGTGTAGTTTGAGGTCTGACTTCCTATTTTACTTCACAGTGACTATGTCTGCATTATTCACTTAACATAAAATACATTGTATTCCAGAGTAAAAGCTGATGAAATAACACAATCATTTTCTAATATTAATAGCAACCAAATAGTATTTAAAACTATTCAGCACTCCATAAGTTCAAGAACATTTTCTCATCTTTATGCAAATTGTTTAGTATCTGTATGATACAGTGAATCGCCTTTGTTGCTAAAGTTATAGGCCAATTATAGCTAATCAACAGTGATTGCAAGATCATAGCCAAAGTTTTGGCAGTTTGACTGTAGGCATTTTCATGTAAAAATATTATTCCAGACCTAAATTCTTAATTTAATATGCATTGCTAACAAATTGAAGATCAGTAGCTCATCAGGAGCTATTCTACTTGCTGCAGAAAAGGGACATCACACTAAAATGAATGGAGATACTTCTTCTAAGTGTAAGCAAAACAATTTCAAGGGCATCTTTTTTCTTTTTCTAAGTTTGTCTTAGACTGCAGTCATCACTGATGGAATGATCTCAAATTCATTAGGTGTGTAAAGCTGTAACAAACAGGTTGTTCTTATTTCCACTCTTTTATTTCTTTTTTTGGAATATTTGACACGGCTAATCAGGTTGATTTTGTTGATATATGAGAGGGATTACAGACAGGGAGGCAGCTGGCAGTAATGCCTGCCTGCTGCTGTTTTTTTAAGATGACTTCTATCCAGTCTCTGAGCATGCACTTCATGGATGTAAAATCAACGTTTTAATGATAATGATTTATAATTCATGACATAGCAAATGAGTGATGGGAAGAGGCAATTTCCTGATACCTAATAGCTGGCTAGAGTATTTCAGGGGCTGAGAGAGTCTCAAAAGACAGCTACCCCACTACAGATCTTTATTATTCTAGAGCATTAAAAATGCATTCAAGAGAATAACTACATTTTAATGTATAGATAAGGGAAAAGTGTAATTGAACAATCTCATTATTGTTATGTCTTGATTAAAATGCCTTCTTTTCCCCTCTTTGTCTACAAAGAATGAAGCGACGGTGAGGAATTAAACAGAGCTTCATTTGCAAAGTTCTATTAAATTTATAAGCAATGCATAGGGATAGTGTCATAGTTCCACTTTGAGGTTGTATTTGACTCCATTTTTTTTCTTCTCCAATACAGATTGCCAGTAGAGGAAGAGGTATCAGATTTGCTATGAGGGTTTTCACTGTGTAGAACTCAGATTCTTACTAGGCAGAACCCAAAATGAGAGAAGTCTCTAATGTTTCTGTTGGCATTTTTATATACCTGCAGAGTTTTCCATTTTTGGCTTGTGTCAACAGCTGTATAGATCTGCTTTCTCTGGAGTGATTTCTATCCACCCCTGGCCCCTTCCTTCCCCCCCTCTGCTTTTTAAATATTGTAACTCTGATTTTATTTTTAAAGCTTAAGCTATTTGAAAGTAATTTGCTTATAATTAAAAAGGCAATGAAATAAATCTCTGTTTTCTAAAGCTTGGTTTATTCTAGTTTCTAGTCCCTCAGTCTTCTCCCTATCTCATTCTATAGCTATCAGCTAAGAAGGGGGAAAAAAATAGAAGAACTACTAAAAATGTTGAATAGAAAGATGGAAAATAGAGGTAATCTCATTTAGGTTTAGCTATTCAAATATTGTGAATGTGATTAATCTAATCAAACTTTAGATGTCTACAAAATAGCTATCTGCAAATGACACAGTCAAAACAGAATGACTTCCTTTATAGTCAAGGTGAAAAAAAAAAAAAAGCAGTTTCAGGTTCTGCTTCATTTAATTTCATGTAGATGTCTATTTTAGAATGAGAAGAATTGTGCCCTTGACTTCAGTAACCGTACTTGACCACATCTTCACCAACTCTGCAGGCAGCCAAGGATGAAGATCTCAAAAATTGATTTGACTATCAAAACCATCACAGTGAATCTAATATTCTCTTCCTTAACCTGCATGAAAGAAGAAAAAAAAAAAAAAAAAAGAAGAAAATAGTCAAATATATTCCCATTTGCCCTGTCCTATTAAAAGTGTTTCTATAGCTACAGCGTAGTCTAAAGGCTTCAGGTTAATATGATATTGGGCATCCAAAAAATGCGTTTTGCAATAAGTAGTTTAAAAATACGGCTCTTTCCCTGTAAACTTCCCGTCTTTCACAACCTTGTTATCTATGTTGTCATCTTGAAACAGAATTCATATAAATGGCATGACTTGTTGATGGTAACATAGAACTGGCTAATCGAAAAACTGAGTATGTCTTTAACCCCTCTGATTTACTTGGTTCTCTTTGTACTTCTTCCTCACAGCTTTACTTTTCACATTTATCTGCACAAATTCATAGTGGTGATATTATGTCATAATAGTGGGATACTCTTTTTGTTTGTTATTATTTTTATAGCTCTTTTCTGTGCAAAAGAGTTTGGATGTAGTGGCAGGACAGAGGTGTGGGAAGGAAGTGTCAGACTGGAGGAAGAGAGAAGACATGCATATGCATAGAAATGTTTGACACAGAAACTTACTGCTGAAGGAACTCAACTGGACAGAAAATTTAGAATGAATTCTTTGCTTTCTGATTTGTTGATATACTTTCCTACTAAATACAAAAACGCTTGTTTGATGAAGTTTCATGCCTTCTTCTCCCAGTAAGTTACCTAAAACTCATGTTTTCCTTTACTGTTGATTTAAAATTAAGATATCTGCTCAAGGTAAGACTGATCTTGAGATACGTTAGTTGTACTGAAGTACATAACACTACACATAACACTACATAACACTTCACAGGACATGCAGAACATTTAGCTTAGCTCCTTGACTCCAGCTGAACTGAAGCCAGAATTAGTACTTGCTATAGTCTGCAGCACTTGCTACAGAAGGTACTCGCATTACTTCCAAACTGCAGAGAAATGCAGTGGCGGTGGAGCTCTGTAGGCTTGATTCCCCAAACATCAAACCCTGAGATTTGCTGGGCCCTGCTGGCACTCTTTCCCAGCCTCCCTCAGGCACTTAAATTACTTTTTCAATCTGTGCTTTCAGTCCAGATTTTTTTTAAGGGCTCCAACACAAGCATATTTTTGAGCAACTAATGATCTCTCATTTGATATGATGATTCAAGTACTTCAAAGTCAGTCATATACTTTAAAACAAAGTTGAACTGAAGCCCCTAAGACAAAATTTCCATAGCATAATCAATGTTTAAAGCAATAGCTTTTCAGTATCATGTTTTACTTATTTCTGTCTTCAAAGATAGGAGCATTTTTGTCAGTGTTTCATCAAAATTTCAGTGAATAAATAAAAAGTCAAATCTGATTTAATCTCTGATATCACTGTGGTAAATAGACTTTCTGTAATAATTACTACAATAGCTACTGTAATAATTATTGTAAGAAGAGAGAGGGTTTTGATTTTATTTTTGTTTTCAAGTCCTCATTCCATAAAAAAAATCTTGCTGTTCAGATCAAGAAAAAATATATTTGCAAATTAAAATAGTTAAGGCAATATAGTGGACTATATTATCACAAATATATGCATAGGAAATATTTACTAGAAACTACACAGCTCTCTGCAAATGGCAAGAGACAATGTCTCCACCACTGAGAAGGTGGAAGATCTAGGCTGAACTCTAGTTGCTTTTCAAAGGAAAAGAAAAAAAATATATATCCTCACCTTTACTGCATTATGGAATGGATTTTCCAACAGGTAACTCAGAAGCAACTTGTCATGCAGTCAGCTTAACAAGGCTTAGGGCGTTGCTTTGTGCGAAGGCAAAGAACACAATTCACACTAAAGAGCTATATTCAATGTTTTGATTCTTTGCTATAAAAGAAAATGCAAATTATTTAAAGAAGGCTTTGAGTTAATTGACTTTTTGTTTGTTTCTTTGTTTTTTATGTGATGTGGACAAAAGTAAAAGTACATAGAAACCTGGAAAGTTGCAGTCAGAGAGGTTAAAATGTCATTAAACTTCCTGTGGCTGGCAACTTCATGAAATACTCACAATACTGAGCATTATGGTTCATTTTCTATTAACTTTAGAAACAGTTAAGAATAAATACCTCAAACCTGCCCATAAAATAATAATAGAAATCATCATTGGCAAAAAAAAAATGGTGAGAAATATAAAAACAAATTTTCAGTTGAAGACAACATTTTTTACATAAAAAGAAACTGTAAAAGATACCTGTGCAAGGACACCCTTAAGAGATACTTGCATAAGAGACACTAGCGTAAGGAAAGTATATGAAGCAAATATTTCTGGGGACTTGGGTAGTGATGCATTTTGTCACCTTTTCTGAAACATAAAAATTACCCAAGGCACATATTGGAAAACAAGACCATCACTTCTATCATTTGACGTGCCAGAATTGAACTATAAAATGGAGTTAAGAAAAAGCAACAACTTTGCAAAGACAACAAATATCAGTTTATATCTATCATCCCTTAACAGTCTTCTGATATATTTGGAATTCCCTAGTGAACACCTTTTAGTCCTAGATTGATTTATGGTTATTGTGACAGTCACATACAGAAAATGATGTCGGTTTTTCCAGATGTACCTTAAATTTATATTGACATAAATATTCGTATACTATAGATGGCTGGAATGAATGAGTTAACCCAGTAATTTAAAAACTTATGCTTGTGACCAGTTATCATCTTCTGGAGTATTAGAAGGAAAAGACCAACAAAGATGTAGCAAAATTGCCTCTACAAAGCTGTTTTTCTCAGTACTCAAGAGAAAGATTATAATTAATTTATTTTAATTTAATTTAATTTACTGGGAATAGAGTATAATCTAGAAAGTAATTTTTAGTGAGTCTCTTGGCTCATAAGAGATGTGGAACTAATGTTATTTCAAACATAATCTGAAACATTTAATTGCAAGTCCTGGTTCTGCCAGATATTTAACCTTTTGTATAATTATTAGTATTGCTCCTGAGCGGTCTTTACAATATGCAATCTCTTCATTTTTCCATTACCAAAAAGGAGATGAGCGAAACAATTCCTGAATACTTAAAAGTCATGTAATATTTTACAAGAATGTAGTTAACCAAAGAGGAAATACTACCTAATAACTATGCTACATTTGAAATAAGGATTTGTTCCATAAAATGAACTTCTGAGAAATTCTGTTTTGATAGCATGACATAATAACTTTAGCTAAATCTCTCTCTCGCACCAGCACTACTTTTTCTTCTTTTTCACATGAATTTAAAAGGAAGAAACACTATTAGAGCATTAATATTAATTATAAAGTACTTATAATCTAGCAATGTCTCCAGGCAGATTCACCAGGTCCAGGTCATATCATCTTCCACTTAAATCATGTATCCTGAAAAATACTGGTACAGCTCTTAATTGATATCTGTAAAAATATTCACTGAGTCAGGAAGGATATTAATAGATTTTAGCCTTATGAGCTTATGACCAAAAAATGGCTCACTAACTTGCACAGAAACAAGTCAATCATTATCTTCCAAGGATCTCATGCTTTTCTTTTTTGGGATGTCTCATTAAGTATGCAGGGTTACTGGCTGTGTTTTCTGCAAATCTTTCCTTTAAAGTGATGATAGTCAAAATGTCAAAAGAGCTCCAAATTACTGAAGTTACCTTTTATAAGATCATAAATATTAGCTTGGGACGGCTTGGGAAGCAGATGAGCTCAGATCAACCCTAGGAGGGGATGAGCCTTGAAACAGAGACACCTTTGCTCTTATTCTCCAGCTCTTTCTTGGGAAAGGACTGGTCTTTCCCTCCTAACATCCAGCCCACTGATGCAGATAGAGAAGCTGACAGCAGATATATAGGTCTAGCAAGACATAACATATGGTAACATATCACAAGCAAAGCAGTAAAGATGCTTTATTTGTCAGTCTCAATATGAGATAGTTTGTATACACACTGAGATACTGCATGTGGAAATATTCACTGTCTCCTGATAACACTGCCTCTCTCATTAGACCTGAGTATCCCATTTATGGGGAGCTGATTAATGTACTTGCATTAAAGCTATTCTTGATGAAACACGAAATCACATCATAACAGGATATGAAATTAAGATGGATGATTATTTTAACCTTTGTAGCTCAGAAAAACAAATAGTCTTAAAATTAGTGCTCTAGCCTTTTAAAACATAAAAAGGTCACTTGTTGAGTTTCCTCAAGGAAATGAAAACTTGATCAAAGATTATGGTAAGTAACAAATAAATGTGAATAGCATTTTTACTTAAATGAGTTGTCATGCTTGCAAATCTGTTTTTCCATAATAACATCAGGTCCCACCAGCTCTGCTCGTCCATGCCCCTCTCAGGCCCTCCCTTGTGCAGCCGTAGCCCAATCCTGCACCCAGCCAGCAATAATTAGTTTTCTCCCTTATATACAGAACAAGATCTTTAAGTCATCTTCCTGCAAACTTTGCAGCCTGCCACAAGCTTCATTCCATCAGCAATTACTTTCTGAGATAGATTAGATACTTGAGCTTTTTTGATGAAGTATATGTGATACTGTATAGTTAGGTTAAGGATCATCATTTTTGCCTGCATATTTACATGGTGCCATAATTTATTATGCTTATATTCCTCAGAAAATGTAAATAAATATATTAAAGCTGTATGTAACGATACTTCTCCCAAAGTAATATTTTAGGCAAGTCATCAGCATTGCCAGAGAGAGAAATTTATGAGACAATAAGAATAACCTTATGCACTTTAGGATGAGGATATATTCTTCATTTAACAGCTTCTAGGCTAAAGTTGGTAATACTTTCTTCATTTAAGAATGGAGGCATTAAATAAGTATCTAAAAATAGAATATCACAAAATGACACTTGAACTATAAAAGTAATAAAAATTTAAATCTGTCCTTCTGTGAACAGAGAATTACAGTACTCATGAACTACAGTATTAAGTTTATTATTTCTTATTAGTACTTGGAGAATATATCAGACGATACAATCATACATTTGAAAACTGCAAATGAATTGAAACACCATATTAAAGGTGGTACAGTAGATACTGCAATCATTATTACAGCTTTCTAGACAGTCTTTTCTGTTACTGCTGTACCACCTCCAGATTTGGGAAACATATTTCTGAGGATATAGCCACTGGCACATGCACGCATATGTTCTGAAAATGACATTCAAAGCTTCTGCTGTGATTGTCTTTGGAAACTCTTCAGAAATTCCTGAAGACCTATCACAAAAAAAGTACCAGTACCAATGAGTATTCTGGAAATCTCACTCAGGTGCAACATTGATCTTTATGCTCAATGATTGTTATGCAACTAATCTCTTCAGAATGATACTTTTCAAAGAGAGATAAATCTTCCCTCCCCAAACTCATAGAAATAAGATTTCCTAAAGCTCTAAAGTTCCAGCAATTGCTTCAGCAATATTCAGTATTAAATTCTTGTGCCCTATGTTACTATTGCATAATGTCACAGTTCTTTACAGTACAGAAGCAATACAGAAGAGCAAGTAAATAGCCTAGACAGCCAAATATGATCAATAACTACTTTTTCCTGCTGCCTTAAAAGTACAGGGGTATTTGTGAACATGTATGCACTTAGCATCCATAAATAGGAATTCATAAATATGCTGCATGTTGTCCAAAGTTTCATATTGCCTTTGAGATAGTCAGTAGTGAATTCCTAGAGTACCTGTTCTTTCCTAACAAAGGTATTTCTCAGTCCTCAGATGTTACTTATTCAGTTATGCTATTACATATTAAGAGATTACATTTTTACTACCAAATATCAGATAGTATAAACATCTACTAAGAGCTGTGAAATATTCAAAGCCTTCTTTTCTTTGAAGACTTAAATTAGACCAGAATTCTTCCACATTAGAAATAAAGGTAGAATTTAAGTGCTTGATTTCTGCTAAAAGAACCTTAAATCAATGTGTGCCTGCCTGGCCTGACAGGAAATTCCCTACTTGCCTGAAGAAGCCTTGTATGTATCTCCAGAACTGCCAGAGAGAGATCATCAGGAGCTCAGGATCTCTCTCCTGTTTAAACTCTGCTTCAGTCACTGTTTATGTAAAGAAGTATCAAAACACAATTTCAGCTCTTGTAAGCACTGAATAATAAATATATCCAGTAGAATATTCTGAGTAGCATACCTGAAGGAAGGGAGTAAGGAATCTGATTCTACTGAGTACATTGAAAGTCTGATGAAAATAACACTGGTATTTTTAAATGACTGCTTAGTAGTTCAAATGCTTGTCCAAGGAATGAGTTCAGAGGAACAAGGCATAGCTCTAGCTTACTGGTTACAATTGAAGCAAGAGGAGGTCTGTAGTCTTTGTCCCTTGAATGTTTTGGGGTGTTTTTTGTTGTTGTTGTTTGTTTTGTTTTGTTTTTCTTTTGATTTTGTTTTTAATCTGGTAATACCGTAGTGTAAAACACATTCAAAATCATTAGAATAATTGAGCCAGAACACTCTCCCACTTAATTTATTACCATCGGCATTAGTTATACATTCTCTTGTGCATTACCCTGAGCACATTATTCCTGGATAAATAGTGCCTTAAATTCAGTAGTAGGGGTGGAGGGTGGCTTCTTTCATCATAGTCTGTAGCCTGGCAGCAAGGTACTTGCCTGGATTTTGTTTAAAAAATGTCTTGCTGAGAAATACTTACATCAAGAGAAAGTTCCCATATGACTAGATTAATGCAAAAAGATAAGAGTCCTTCTTTATTAGGTATTTACCGTTGACGAATAAAAAAATAAAATAAAATAAAATAAAAAGATCCCAGGGAGGCAATATCACATAATACGTGGCCTGATTCTAGCAGTTATTTTGAAAATGGAAAAAGTTCAGGCAGTCGTAACAGCTCTGGGGACCTATTGGTAGCCAGTACTATTTCTGGCTGACTTTTCTCAAGTATTGAACTTTATCCATGGACCATGTAGATAATTAATTCAGGTGTCAGGATCAGCCAAGGTGGAACTAGATCTTAACTGCTAGATATTAATAAATTGTATTTTGCTATAAGTCCATCCCTTCTCTTGTTCCACTGTTTGTCAAAGTATGTAAGTCTCCCTCCTCATAATTTCTTTAATAGAACATAGGATAAAAGGTCATCTAATATTTCTGTCAGCTGAGTGTCCTGGCTGTTCAGGTGCTAATATCAGTGGTGCCCCTCATCTTCCATCCACTCTGTGAAGAATATCGGTATAAAACAGGATCCAGAATCTATCAGAGGAGTTGAAAAGTACCTGAAATCTATGAACTGCAGAAGTAGGTTTTGTTCCTGAGTCCTTAGACCAAGAATAGTCTTGATTATGAGGGAAGATTCAAATTCTCTTAAAATATATTTTTTAATTTTATTCCATTTCAATGTATAGTGACTGCTGTTGATACCCCATGACCTCATTAAATTGCAAATTCACGTTAGCAGACTGTAAACTGGGATGTCATAAGTAAATTACCTAATGATTTCAATGCTGAGCATAGCTGTTGTGGGAATTAATGTACATTGCGTTGGTAGCACAATACGAATTAAAAATGTAAATCTGAGTTATAGGGTTCAGATATAAGTAATCTGAGCTACTAGTTGCTAGGGTTTCCTAGTTGCTAGTTGCCTAGTTGCTAAGGTTTTATTTCATTTATTTTATGTTGACTCATTCTTTACTTAATGCAGATATTTCTTCCTGTTTCCTTCGATGAAATAAAGTAAGATTTGAACTTTCTGTACTTTTTTTGAAGCAGTTAGAGCAATGATTTCCTAATACTTATGATCATGGATAATGTGGAAGTTTGGTGGAAACCTTCCATAAAGTTTAATGCATGGATTTCTTCTAGATATCTATGACCTTTTAGACAGTTCTTGTTCACTCTGCTCACTTCTATCAAATCAGGGGAGTAATGTGCAATATTGCATTTATTAATAATATGGCAACTCAAGCAATGTAACCTAAACTGTCATCCTGATTTCTCTTAAAAGCAGCTGACACTTCCATTTGGCACAGTTTTCTATGCATGCTGAGAAGCTTGCTAACTTGTAGAATAAATTCTTCTCTGCACCTGAGCTCTGTTGCAACTCAGAGATGTACTCAGTGATCTAAATCTCTGTTGCAGATCAGTCTGTTAGTGTTGCCAGGCACTGTTCAATTCAGTGGTTCTGCATGAGGTTCAACTGAAAACTATTAGAATTTTTTACATCATAAACATACACATCCAGTGAGTGGCTTGAGCACCTTTTCTTTCTAAATAGTTCATAATCACAAGTCCTACATTGCTGTAAAATGGCTAGATTTAGAGACAGAAAAAAAATGGTGTTGGGTTATTTACCACCTGCTTGCAGAACTGTGGATCACTGAAGAGGATGGAATGCAAGAGCCATTCAGTCAAAGGGAAAACGACAGACAAGGGCTTGGGAAAGGCTTGTCTCTCTCTGCAATTTTTTACATCCCAGAAATCACCAGGCAAATTGCAAGAAATTTGAGAACATCATTTTATCCACCCTCATGATACTTTGATATACTACTAGGTTCAGAGTAGGAAGACCTACTCAGACCTACTCTGAACCTCACATTTTGCTTTTAAATTGTTTTTAAGTTCCTTTTTCATTTATTTCTGCTTTACTATCCTCATATTCTGATGAATCTTCATTGCACCTAGTATAATAAGATTTTAACAATCACAATTTTAGAAATTAGTCTTATTAAAATGAAGACTTGGAGAAATAATAAAATAAAAAAACTGAGAATGGAAGAAAGTTCTGTAACATTGCACTGTGGCCAATGGTATTGGAAAAATTGGGAATTTATTGATTAAGAATTTCAACTCAGTTTCTTAATGAAGAATTCACACAGAAAGTAATATTCTGCATATGTAAACATTTCTGATGTGAAAAAGTATTACAATTTCTGAATTTACCATGGAAGATCTAACTTACAGCAACTGGACAGTCTGTAGATAACATGGAGATCAGAGTAACATTTAACTAAATGATGGCTATTCTAGAGAATGAAAAGAAAGACACTGTTTGGAAGAGATATAAAAAAAAAGAGCTTGTTGACAAAAACAAGACAAATGTAAAGCGAAATGATAAAACATTTAACTGTTCACTGATGTCTCTCCTCAGTGAAATAATTGGTCTTCTGCTTTTCTTAGGATCTACGGCCATGCAGAATCCTGTAACTTTTCTCAAGATTCATATTTAAAGCTCAAATTCAGTAGCATGTGCATATACACAAACACCTTTTACCCTCTCATAGGAGTGTATGGACTACATTGTGCTAATGTTAACAGTTCCACAGAATCACAGAATGGTTGAGGTTGGAAGGGACATATATTCCAAACTCCCTTGCATAAGCAGGGACACCTAGAGCAGGTGGCACAGGGTCGTATTAAGGCAGGTTTGGAAGATCTCCAGAGAAGGAGACTTCACAACCTCCCTGGGCAGCCTGTTCCAGGGTTCTATCACCCTCA
>JAWLRI010000347.1:209459-229101 GCA_034781795.1 Crypturellus tataupa | reverse complement strand
TTGCTTTCCTTCTTCTTCAGAGATTTGGGTATTACAACCTTCCTTTGTTAGTGGCCTCTGCTGAGCATATTATCAACATCCAGTGCTTCCCTTCAAGGTCTGGATTTTGTTTTACGCAATGCTTATTTATGACTCTACAGATCATAAAAATTTTCCATCTCCAATACAATACTCTAACACAGACACGTAACTCCCTAACTCAGAGAATACATTGTGCTGGAATGGCAAGACAGAAAACAATTTGGACTGATAACAATTGTTATCCCAAGTCAGAAATAAGACAGCCAATGAATATAAAATAAAATAAAATAAAATAAAATAAAATAAAATAAAATAAAATAAAATAAAATAAAATAAAATGTCATTTTTTTTTCACATAAGGAGTATTACCTGTGATGTTTTCTTTCTTCTAATTTAATTTCCTAAATTAAATGAAATACAAGTTCTGTTTAATAGCAAAGTTCAGATAAATTCATTCATAATGGAAGAAAGCTAATTGTGAATCAGCAAAGTAAAAGCTATTTGATCATACAGTATCATCTGATTAGTGTTAGCTGAAGTAAGTAGCAAATGCTTACTGAGGTTTTCTGCTCTAGACAAACATACCAACTTCACTGAAAGACTTTTTGAAATGGCAGGCAAAAATTTTACTTTTCCTTAGAGCTAAAGTGTCAGTATTTTTTCAGCTCCCAGTCACAAGCTAGGGAGTCAAACAGACCAGTAATTTAAAGATAAATAAATAATGTGTTATTTCAGAGAGAATTTCTGGGCACTTACCCAACCCTGAGAGAAGTATGCAGATTATTTGTCACTGATTCCCTATCCACTGGAGTACGCTGCTGGTCGCATCTCGAGACATGTGTTACATCTCCAAAGCAGGTGGCTGTATAGCTGAGGATAACCTAGGATGGTTTTGCTAACTGGACACTTGCCAAGGGTGGAATCCCAAGACAGCTGATCATGGCTACATCCCTGCCGCTTCCTGCTGCGGAAGACCAGATAGTGCTTGTGATAAACATGCTTTGGAGAGTATTTTTCAAGACTAGAATGTTGAAATTCCTAAGCAGAATTCAATATTTTCAATCATAATTACACACACAAAAGAAACTTGACTCTGTGGTTGGTAATTTGGTACTTGTTTTACTGAACAAAGGAAGGATGTGGATAAGAAGGGAGGAAGAGAAGGAAGAAATGAAAAATATTTCAGAACTTAAAGAAAGTTCAGGATTTGAGTATATAGTTAAGTTAGATTAATAAATGAGCAATTTTAGCATGTAAGAAATTCTCATTTTATAGGATTTTTTTTCAGGTTCTAATGCAGCAGAACAAAGTTTTTAGGAGACCAAATGGATAATGGGCACAATGAGTTGTTTCCTCAGCATGGAAATTCATCTGATTAGTTTCAATAGGAAAAAATATATTGGCGAACTGTGTCATGAAGAGTCTTTAATATCAGAACTCCTAGACAGAGAATACATGCAGTCATATTAAGAACAGGAAGCATCGCTGATGAGTAAGCTACTAAGAAACTGTCTACCACCATCATTGGAGAACAGCCAAGAAGTGTCAGCAGAGTAGGTGACCCCAAATACCTTTCTTCTATGAAGATTCAGATGTTAAAGCTGCCTCTGTTTTGCTATATCAGAAAAAGAAAAAAAAAAACAGTGAAGGATGTATTTGAATTTGATGGTATGGGATCCTTCAAAGTTTATGAAGAGGACAATCTTTCCTTAGGTAATTCATTAAGCTAATAACCACTCATTAATACTTACCAACATGAAATGAACAAAGAAAGAAATGGTGAAGGAGAGAGTGCACAGTATTTAAATTATTGTGTTGGATCAGGAATTTATCTACCTAATACAGTATCTTTATAAACATACTTATATTTTTCTTATACTAGATATTTTCTAGAAAGGGAGAAGACAGCCTACAGTATGTAGACAGAGAACAATATATTTTTCTTATCCTAGGCAAGTAAAACAATTTTCATTTATAAAAACACACGTTTAGTATAATAGCCTTTCTAACGTGGCTCAGCCTCACACAAGCATCTGAGCCCAGAGACAGCAACTCACCCACTTACTTACAAAAGAAAATCAAAACCCACAACCCTCAAAAAAATTATTAACATATATATATATACACATAATATATACATATATATAGTATGTATATATTGTTTAAAGGACTTTCATCTTAACCAAGAAGTTCTGCATCATTCATTAGAATGCTAGAATAATAAGAAAAAAGTAGAACAAATGTTAGTTTGTTATCCATTTTAAAAAATGAGCAATTATAGCTCTTATTATCTTCTAATCTTTTCTACTGCTACCCTAGTTCTATCAGCATTACTAACAAAAAAACTTTTTTCCACTTTTAATAAAAAACATGTAATAGTAATTAGCACAAGCCTTATATTACTTCATGATATTTGATATAAAAGATTATTTTGTGTCTGTATTTATGCTAACTTTGAAATCCATTATATTGGACAGAATCAAATTGCAAATAAGCCTTTCTACAGTGTGATGTTGCTTTCCATCTTATTACCTACTGAATTCAAACATTTTCTTTTATGTCTCTGCTACCATTATTTTCAGTTGTTAATTTGTTTCTCCAAGTCCACTTTCAATTTTTATATTACAACTTGTGTTATTTGTTCTTATTGCAACTTACCACATTTTATTTAGATTTTTTTTCCCTCTTCTTCATTAGAGTGCTAAAGCTCAGTAAAAAGGCTGGTATACATTGAGAGATTAATCTTAGCAATCATGTGATGTAAGAGCAGGTGAAAAGTAATTGTGACTAAGTAGCTAAAAGAACTGCACCATGTTCCCCCCTTTTTTTTTTTTTTTTTTTTTTTTTTTTTTTAGTTTTATTTTTGGCCACTGAACATGCAACTTTTTGGTTGTTTTCTCTAATGGACATTTTCTCCTTCTTTCTCTTTCATTACTCTAGTTTTTTATTACTACCTGAGATAGGAAAATATAATACAACAGAGCAAATGAATGTAAAGCAAAATGAATGTACAAAGACTCCTTCCTCATCTTTTTATTACATTCATTCTGTTAACTTCAGCTTCAAAAAAAAGTTTCTCAAAATATCTAGTGCTTAAGCAATAACATAATAAAACCACAGCTCTGATATCACTGATTATTAACACTGTCTCCAGAAGATTAATGAGCATAATTTTCTTACTATAAAAATAAATGCACAATCAAATGATTTTCAGAATCTCTGACATCATTTTTGGTGACAGGAAACTTCCAGAAAATTTTAACAGGTATCAGTGCTTTTTGTTAGTATCTATCTACTTACGATTTCAGCATAAATTACAATAATGAAAAAAACACATCCGATTTACAGATATTACTGACTTTACTTAAGCATTGATTTCACAGTACGTCTATTGAAATAGTGCTTGCTTTAGGTTAGCTTGACCTTGGCATTGTTTTCGTTGTTAATGTCTTGCACTTGACAGATTTGACTTGGAGATTTTCCAGCTGATTAGAGGTTACTTTTTCAAGAAAGTGCAAGATTTGCTCCATTATTTTTCTCTGCATAGAACTGATCTTCAGAGAGCTGGGAAAGCAATGACAAATTTCTAATGAATCTCTGTGACTTTCTAATTTCCCATGTCCTCTTTTATATTTACTCACATAACTCATATCATAAGGTTATTCACAGAATATGTTAGAAATAGGATTTATTTATCAGGAATAAAAAAAAAAAGAAAAGTCTTGTTACCTCACAGCTTTTTTTCCATAAGCATCCTTAATAATCTTCCAGAGGATTCATTTTCCCAATAGGCTGTGTTGCAGTATTGCTTTGATATGTTGCCAGTAACTTTAAGTTTTGATTCTCTTCTGTTATGTGAAAGCTTCTGAGTATACACGCAATCTTCTTTTATATTGCCCTAAGCAACTGGAGACTTTTAAAGGAGCTCAACAGCTGAAAAAATTTAATGGACAATTCAGCAGCAATTCCATTTCTGTAAAAGAGAAAGTAGCATAAATGCAGTAAAATGATAATGGAAGAATAGTTTCAACAAACACTGACAAGATTCAAATACATGGATGCAAAGAGATTTCAAGCTTAATTTGAACATAATAATGTGAATATTATACTGGTAAGTAAGAAAAAAGAAAGAAAAACAATTTCTTCTTTACAAAAGGAATGATCAAATGTCCACAAAAAGATTAGAAGGTGCAGGAGAGAACTGCAAAGAGATGGTGCAGATGATATAACCAAAAGAGGGTCCAGGAAGAAATAAATGATATTGTGACTACAACCAACATAATAGTTGGTCTGTCGCTAAGAGTTAGTGCGGAACAGTGGGTTTTCTTTTCTTTTCTTTTTTTTCCTTCTCTCTCCTCTTTCATTCTCTGTTGTTTTTCTCTTAAAAAAAATTAAAAGAATTTGTGAAAGATTATTTATGAAGCATTTTTGGAAACAAAATTTAGAAATAGGATGAAAAAACCCCACATTTTTAGACTTTGGAAACTATCTATAAATGGAGTCTAATTGATAAATATAGATATGTGTATGATACAAGCCAGTTGAACAGATGCCAACTGTCCTTTCCCCTGTATTTTCACCAAGAACAGAGACTGATCAACATCTTTCCAGAAATACAAATACTTTTGTACATGAATAATATATATAGATCTAGTCATTAGTCAGGATTATTCCGTTGGAATAATAATAATAATAAAACTGATTTTAATAGGGACAGTACTAGACTCCTGATATCCAGTTACCATCCACCCCCGCCATCCTCCCCCCACTCCCAAATTCCAGCAAGCAGAAAGCGTGTGAAATTCCTTATCTAACCTCCAGCTTTTTGGAAACAATAATGGAATTCTTGTGTGTTATCAGGCAGGCCTGCACATTTTGTAAGGTACTTTGAAAAATCTCTCCCTATAGGAAATGATCAAATCCTGTTTAAAAAAAGAGGTACATACTCATATATAGCGAGGAGATAAAATTAAAAACATGAAAACTAGAACACACATAACTTGAATGATTTAATGCATACAGGTAATGCTATTATATGGCATTACAAAACTCAAGAGATTCTATAGCTGAATATCACTAATCAAAAAGCAAAAATCCTTTTATTCTGATGCCCAAAAAAGAAGTCATGTAGTATTTGCATTTTACAACCTACATTTACTATATCCAAGTTATTTGTCAATAGAAGAAAATAACTGAGAAAAAAGAAAATAATTCAGATTTCCAAATGAAAAAAATTAAGCAAGAACCTTGTGATTACAGTAAAATTATATTCATAATAAAATTAAATAAAACAAGAATTGCAATATTAATAGATTATGTAAAAATGAGAAATGATATATACTTTTTCCTCCACTTCATGAAGACAAACGATCTCCCGCAGACTGCTGGTGGTTACACAGAAATAACATTTGTATCCTTTGCCAATCCAAATGAAAGAAATGAACATGCTCCTTATCTTTAAAGGAAAGGAAGTGAGCAAGTATTGAAAAGATAACTGAAGAAACACATTGGTAAAACAGAGCTATCCTAATTCTCAGAAATGGGGGGCAATTTAATAACAACTGAACAAGCAAAATCGTTCACATCTTGCAATGCACAAAGAGACCCCTGAGGATACTTAACATCGGGCTACCCCACACTGCACACATTCAAGAACTGGAAAAAAACAGAAGCTAAGGCCCTTCTGCTTTTGGATTCCAGCATTCGCCCTCACACTGAAATAGTAGGTGATTGGAATAAGTGTCATCTTAAAAAGTGAATGGTTATGTTTACAAATATACACTTCCATGTCTACTGAATCACTGTAAGTCTGGAATTGAACTACAGAATAGAGAAAAAAATGGGGTATTATTAATGGTCATTTTGGAAAATTAAAATGTCTGTATTTTGCATGACATAGAATGGAAAATGAGTAATTATTTGTCCAAAAATGAATATATTCAAAACTTAATTAATGAAAGAGTTATGTCTCTTATGTTCTTTTCACATGTAAGACAAGACTAGTTCCAGCTTTTCCACAGATTTTAACCCAAAAGTAGCGTGTATTACTAATAAAAAAAAAAAGAAGAAAAACCCTTTATATCCAAATGTGGATATTTCCTCATCTTCTCAGAAAAAAAAATAGTGACAACCTCACAATATTGAGCTTCTTCTGAGATATTTATAATTACAGTAGAAATTTACTAATACTAGTTAAACTTTTGGATAGATTAACAAAATGAAATAATTCAACTAGACACTAAAAATATTTCCATGGTATTTATCCTTGGGTAGAGTACAATCATTTCTCAAACCAGTGTCACTGAAGTATTTTCTAGTGTGTACCAGAAATCATCCAATGTAGGTAACTGGGAATCAGCTAGGGAATTGGCTAGATGGGGAAAGGTTGACTCCTTTCAGAGAATATCCCACCAGTTTGTCTTTCTTTTTTTCTGGGGTGTTTCTAATTAAAGACAACTGCAGTCTTGCTACTAAGAAGACATGAGGTATGCAGAAGCCCTTGACTTCACATTTCCTCCTCTGAGATTTACATATCCATGAATTTTACTTTGTTCACAAATGTACACTGACTTTCTCATTTAGGTGCAAATCTTTTCCTCTTTCAGATTTCCACTGTTTCTAGCAATTGTCTTTCTTTTCTATCAATTCTATTCTTTGAAAAATATTTTACTTCTATTAATCTCCTCAATCCTTTAGTTCACCTGCTCAGAAATTTGCAGTCCTCTTTAAAGTTCTACAGTACCCACAGAGTCCTGCTTCCTGTCTCATTACTCCATTCGCATATCCTGCCAATCCTCTTTCATTTATCCGTTGAAGCCAACCATTTTTCATTTTTGTCACAGGTTTATTATGTTCATCTTTAGAGATGCAAAGCAATAGAGAGAACTGAAATCAAGAATCTAAACCCTTAACATTCAAAACAAAACAAAATATTAATGTAGAGCTAATCATTACAGTAAAGGCAAGGAAACAAAAATGTCCCTAGAGAAAAGGTCTCAATAATAACACATATTTCTACATATTTCCTAATGTGTATCTCTTTGGTAATATGCTCTGGTAATATTCTCACATGGAAGGTTTCAGTCAGCGGGAAGGAAGATAATGATGAGTCATCAATATCCAGAGTCCTTTGGAGGAAGTAGTATCATGTGGATGATGGGAATCTCAGTCATAAGGAATTTGACAATGATGTTCATTAACTGCATCACACTCACTCTTCTTAAGGTCATTTTTATGTTTATGGTTAGTTGCTTTTTCTTCATACGCTATCCCTAAAGCCTGTTTTACCCAGTTAAAAAGGTTACATTTGCTATTGACAACTGACAATTTTTGATTAGCACCTATAGTCATGGGGACTCTTATCATTCTGTGTTTGTACTTAAAGTTGTCTGCTGACACCTTGTGCTTGCACTTTCAGAGGCTCCTGTTGCAATTCATACTTTTCTTCATCAGTCTTCAAGTTGTGCCTTCATGATAACGACTAATATTTTATCAGCACGACTTCATCTGTCATACTTCCTTGTTCTAGATCACTGAAGAGTTCACTGCACAAAAATAATAGCCATTAGAAGACATATATACACAGATCAACAGAGAAATAACTCTTAGTAATTACTTGTCACTATCTGCTATTTATGACAATTTAATTTATAAAATTACTTAAAAGCAGTTTAGACTCTGGGTAAAGTGGGCATGGACAAAGTCCCAGACCTCAACAATTCCCACTAGATACATCAGAGCTGCATTTTCTGACAAGATCTGAATAAGCACAATGTCCATATATTGTCTTAAGTATGGGTGGAGAAAAAGCTAACGTGCATTTCAGTAAAGTGAGGACAATTGGGAAACCAAGATGACAATGACGACCTGATGACAAAGTTATCCAGAGTTGCCTGCAATTCCATACACAAGAGGCATGAAAGAACTAATACAATACATCAGTAAAAGCAATGAATTTTCTCAGTCAATTCTTATTTCGTCCTCTATTTAAGTAGCTGAATAACTAGTTAAATATATATTTTTTTATTTTTCATTCAGTAAATTATTTATTCATTAAAATGATTGTCCATCATGTAGCCAATTTCAACTGATTCAGGATTTATTCATAAATACAAAAGTAAACAAAACCTTATTCACCTGCCTTTATACAGAAACAAACAAACAAAAAATAGAATATATTAACTACTAACTTAAATATACAAATTCCAAGATAAACTTAAACTATTCTACTCTCAGGGATTTATATAAGTGGGTCTTCTCCCCAGAAGACCCACTTATATAAATCCCTGAGAGTAGAATAGTCATTGGTCAGATGGTATTTTTTCATCTGAAATAAAAATGAACTGCTTTCTTCTTCTATATTTTTTAATTGTTGTTGCCTGCCTCTTTAAGTAGAGGTTTAAGTATCCTTTTCCTGAATGCTAATTAACCAGACTTGATTCAGATTATAACATATGGTGGACAAGACTAAAGACATCTGAACAGATTTATTTTCTGAGTCGTTTGAAGCATGAATCACTTAGGCTAGTTCTATGCTTTTGGGATTTGGTTTAGGTGACCGCTAGGCATTTTAGTGATTGCATATGATGCAGCACCATAACAAGCCTTTCAAGATGGAAGAGCTACAATTCAGTTTGTCACTTTAATCCTACAGTGTGAATTAAAAGATTGCTTCACTAAAAGTTATTTTATATCAAACATGACATAATCCAATGAGTCATTTGTAGGATGGAAAACATTCAAATGGATCTGTAGATGGTATTTTAATAAAAGGTCATCAACTCTGCTATGCTTTTGTGCTATAACACTGAGCTATCTAAGATGAACCTGTGAGAAAAAAGGAGAGTGTTTTTTTTGTTTGTTTCCTAATGACTGTTTATCTAAGGATCCTTACTTGCTGTGGAAAACAATGGGGAATAGTTGCAGTTTGTTTAAATTAGGATCTAAAACATGCTATTTATGTTAGAAAAGATAATGATCCAATAACACTAAGATGTTCAACAGATTGTTCCATATAGCTTATTACATTCAATATCTTGCTATGGAAAATACCTATGCAGAGCTAAGAATGTATTTTTAATTAAAGTCTTAACAGTATAATCTAAGTACAACCAATAGTTATTATTTTAGTCCAGTTACAATAGACCACTAGTTACCACTAATAGTGTAAACTATGTAATAATTACAAAAAAAAGCCTCATAAATATTACAATCAGAAAAAATATATATGTATTTCCAAATATCTGTGGTTTTTTTGTTTTGTTTTGTTTTCTTTTTGCTTTTTTTTCTTGAGCTATACTTACCATTCAAAAACTATTCTCAGTCATAAGGTCTAAATCCTTATCCCTAATCCCTAAGAGTAAAATATTCCCTTTAGGGAAGATATAACCTTCTTCAAGAAGGAGAACGGGGCGGCTCAGAAAGTCATCAAGATCCTTTCTACTTGCCTTTTTCACTGATTTCTGGCTAAAGTATGACTGTCTTACAGTTTAGAATAACAGTTTAGAGTTACACAAGACACATACTGTAGTTAATTAATATAAACAGTTAATGTTTCATCCAAGAAAAACAGAGTCCTGAGATCCTGCATAATAGGTCAACAAGAAGCATGTGTTTTTTTTCATGGCAAAGTGATACTTATTTGCCTGCAATCTAGACTATATGGAAAACTGTGTTTTTTTCTCTTTTTTTTTTTTTTTTTGAGGTATAGGTATTCTACTTTTTAGTAAGAGAATAAATCTGCGTTAAATTTCAGTAATAAAGCCATGAAAAGCAACTGAGAATTAGATTCAACTGATGCATTTAAGCATCATATTAAATTCTAAGGAAATAAGCTCATTCTTAGAATCAAATCATAATTGTTAGGTTGGAAAAGATCATCAAGTCCAGCCACAAGTCCTTAAGCACCATGCCTGTTAAACCATGTCCCTGAGTGCCTCATCTACATCTTTCTTGAATGCTGCTATTGATGGTGACTCCACCACCTCCCTAGGAAGTTCGTTCTAATGCTTAACCACTCTCTCTGTGTAAAAACAAATTTTTCTAACCTGAACCTCCTCTGGCACATCTTCAGGGTCATTTGCTCTTGTCCTATCAGTTGTTATTTTGGAGAAGAGATCAACTTTGCCTCACTATAACCTCCTTTCAGGTACTTATAGAGACCCTAGCAATAGGGTCTCCCCTGAGTCTCTTCTTCTCCAGACTAAATAACCTCAGCTGTCTCAGCTACTCCTCATAAAGTTTGAGCTGCCAGACCCTTCACCCATTAGCCTTCTTTGTGCATGCTCCAGTACCTTCATGTCTTTATTGTGGTGAATGGCCCAAACCTGAACACGGTTCAGCGCCGAGTACAGGTGAATGATAGCTTCCCTAGTCCTGCTGCCTACACTCTTCCTGATACAAGCCAGGAAGCTGTTGGCCTTCTTGGGCAACTGAGCATACTCATGTTCAGATGGCTTTTGACCAACATCCTCAGATTCTTTTCTGCTCCACAGCTCTCCAGCCACTCTGCCCCAAGCCTGTAGCACCGCATGGGGTTGTTGGGACTGAAGTGCAGGACCCAGCTCTTGGCCTTGTTGAACCTCATACGGTTGATCTCAGCTCATCCATCTAGCCTGTCCAAGTTCCTCTGTAGGGCTTTCCTACACTCAAGCAGATCTAGTTTCTTCCCAGCTTGGTGTTATCTGCAAATTTCCTGAGTCTGCACTCAATCTTCTCATCTAGATCATTGATAAAAATATTAAAGAGGACCAACCCCCACACTGACCCCTGGGAAACACTGCTCCTCACCTGTCGCCAGCTGCTTTTGACAACATTCACCACCACTCTCTGGACTGAGCCATCCAACCAGTTCTTTTCTCAGCAAAGAGTAAAGTCATGAGCTGACAGCTTCTCCAGGAGAATGCAGTGGGAGACTGTGTCAAAGACCTAAGTAAACCATGTCCACAGCCTTTCCCTCATACATTAGTCAGGTCACCTGGTCATAGAAGGAGTTCAGGTTGGTGAAGCAGGATCTGCCTCATAGAACCCATATTTGTTAGGCCTGATCCCCTGGTTGTCGCACACAGGCTGTGTGATCGCCCTCAGGATGATCTCCTCCAAAAACTTTCCCCAATATTGAGGACTCCCGATCTACTATCAGGGCAGGTTACGATATGATTCCAAGAGCAAGATTAGGACACCAACGGGGTCAAACACCATACAACCTTGTCAGTTTTATTCTCATAAGTGCAATAGGACAAAGAGAAGAAGAAGGGAAAAAGAAAGAAAGATAAGGAAACAAGCAGGAGTGATGCAACAAGATTATAGTTACCACCACCACCAGTCTGGCTAAGTGTCCTTGGCTCCGTTTTGATGCAGGTACAGGTTCCTCAGTGCAGGTACAGGTTCCTCAGTGCAGGTCATGTGCACACCTGGGCGGGGGAATACATGCTCCTTTTATGTCCTCCTTCTCAAAGAGTCCTCCCACATTCTTGAAATTTCCTGATACATGTTGTTTGAGTCATATGCACGGTATGCTTTGATGTTCCTCTTCACCCAATCGGAATGCAAGCTGCTCTGGTTGGCACTGCTGAGAAAAGGTCTCCAGCTGATCTTCCTAGAGACAGTATGCCGAGGCCAGGTACATAGCTAATATTAAAGTCTTCCCAGAGACAAGATACCTGGGCATTGTTCAGGTAGATGGTGTGTCGACAATGCTGAGACAAACACAATCCATAACAGTCTCTTACATGACAAATCCCTAACAGCCTCTTACACGAGGACAGGCATGTAGTTCCCCAGATCTTCCATCAGATTCTTCTTAACCCTGGGGCACTTCCATTTACTCAATTTATCTAAATTACAGAGCTAAAGTAATCAGTACACAGTTTTATGCAGTCAGTCTGACAGAGTTTTCTAATGATAATCTACATATTGCAAGTGTAACTTACTTTTTATTATTAAGCAAAATCTAGATCTTTACAGGTAGGATGTTCAAGTGCAACAGAATTTGCCTTCCTGACAGCCACTATTTCTATATATTTTTCTATATATATTTAGCTGTGGCTAGACATTCACTTTTTTTGACTTCCAGAATGGTATATGTAGGATATAATTGAGCTTATTCACATAGCTATAAAAGTAGACACCTCACTGATTAGTCCTCCTTCCTTCACAGCATTTTTCGTAGGAAAGGAAGACTGCTGATCTCTTTCTTCCATCTCTATCTCTAGCTCGCTTTCTATGTAACATAGATTATGGCTTTTACATTCCTTTAGCCAATTGCCTGCTAAAACTGAGCACAAAAGCAGCCTCTCTCACTAGGTACCATTCTGATGATTTTCTACTTCTGTAACTTAGTGAGAGAGAAATGTGACTCTGACTCAGTAATTTTATTCTTGATGAATTTTGTTGATCTGTCCTTAACACTAGGCTGCCTAAAATCCACTGTGGCTCCTAGGCACCATTTTTAATATGATTAAGCTATTGCAATATTAAAAAATAAAGTAAAATAAACTGAAGATTTCCCTTATATAATTATAAAATTCTCCTGTCAGAATCAGGATAAACTACAGTAGCAATTCAAAATCTCCTGACATTCTGACTGATAAATAGTTAAATAGTACGGGTATATCTTACCCCTCAAATTTATTTATTTATTTATTTATTTACATATTTATTTATTTATGTTATGCATGTGTCTATTTTCCTCATACTTGGAATATTTTACAAGCTGCATTTGTTTTATCTACTTATTTAAAGAAAGAAAGGAACAGCAATGACAGTGTAAAAGTCCTCCTATGCTTGTGCATACGTACAAGCACGTGTGCACAGACACACACAGTGGTAATTATAAACTTCTATAGGTTATAGAACGATCCAGGAATAGTACTCCAGAGGGAGATTCATCTCACTGAACTCTATTGTTCTACAGTATGGAAATCCTCATCTGAGTTGGCAGTTTAGTCTTCTATTTAATTTGACCTATTATTTTAGCTATCTATTTTAAGATGAGGTGAAGTGGGCACCTTGAAGAATTTATTACAGGATTCAAAGAGGAAGAGTACATCAAACTGAGGCATCGCAGCTGAAAATTAAATAGGGAAAAGTGAGGAGTAAGTGCAGGAATTATCTTCACTGAGTCAGAATCTTAGTGTTTGTCACATAGGATGCCCAAGGCAATATCTGGTTTAATTTCAAATAAAAAAAAGTATTTGAAAAAAAATAATTTCCATTATAATGATGTATTTTTTTCTTTCTTTTTTCCTTCTTTTTCTTTCTTTTTCTTCTTTCTTTTTTGTTTAATTTAATAAGTTTGATTATAATAGCTGAGTTTTCAGTCTATGTTCCATGACTGTGTTTTTAGATTTTTTAAGTATATAAACAAAGTGCAAATTATAAAAGACATATTGGTTTATCCAGGAAAATCAAGGAATATAGCAGTTATCTGAATATCCCAGAAAAAAATCTGCAGAGAAACATTTTGTTCTGAATTTTTCATATGAGGAATATTTTTAATATTTGGACTTTGCAGACGTGAACCTGGTCTTGATTCCAACTCCAAGCCTGTCCTTTGCCTTTGATTAATTGCAAAGAACAAATTACATTTGATATTTTCTTCATTATGCTTGATGTGACATTATCCTCAGTGTTCGGTCCTGTGAATCATGTTTCTGAAACATAACACAACATAAGAACATACAAACTGAGCATTTGTCCATTTCTTAGATGAATATCCATGACAATGTACTGTCTGAGCAGCAAACATGTATTATCAATTTTATCTCCTTTTGCTGACTGTAGATTTATTTCTTTGCTATTTTTACCAAAGTTCTAGTTCAGATAATATGATTTTAGCAAAGTAATGATTATGAAAGATTAATGTTGATATTTATAGTTGATCATTATAAAATCCAATTTTGGGCACAATAGGATTAGTCTCACCTGACTTGAGCTGTTTACGGGTGGATATTTTATACAAATCTTCTAGAGTGGTCTGAATTAAATTACAAGGGTGTTTACCAGCTATATAGCAATTTAAAAAGACTTGGTTAAGGCTCCTACCTTTCAGGTGGTGAAAAAATGTTCAAAACAAATCTCACTGAAAGGTTATTCTTAAATTAAGAAGTCAGATTATTTTCCTACTTGTACATTGCCAACCATTTTTAAATAGAACTAGTGAAAAAATAATAATGTATTTCCATTATTATTATCAAAGGTTCTTCTGGAAATGATTAGGTTGCACAAAGTGAACATTCAAATAACTTGCGTTATATTGAATGATAGGTAAATTTCATGAAAATTATGAAAGAATAGTTACTAATGGTGGGTAAATATATTGTTATTTATTAGTTATCATTCACTGATTTACAGGCTTAGTGACAAACAATATTTTGTACACAAGCAACAATTGAAAAGTCTTTTTTTTCCCACTCTCTATTTGATACCATTTGTTAGTTTTCCTATTTTTATTCCTAAGAATGGGTAGAAATGGGTTCCTACTCAACCTTTTCTGTGCAGTACTATGAATTTTATAAAGATTAACACTGGCTCCCAATACTGGCTCTGATCAACATACATAGTTCCTAATGTGACTATGATGAGAGATTTTGCTTATTCACATGAAATAAGGAAAAGGTAGAAGTGCATTCAAGTGTATGTAGGAATTTTACTTCTAATAATCAATCTTCTGGATACTATTTCCATTAGAAATCGGAACATGTTGTTGTTGTTTTATTTATTTATTTTTCTCTCTCTCCTCAGAGACAGCACAAGCAGAATTAGGTTGACACTGTTTTCTTCCTTTTCTCACCTTTGTCATGTGAGTTGCTGGCATTATTTTCCATTAATCTGATATATTTTATTTATTCATTGCCTTGAGGTTTTATGTCATCAAAAATCTTTATTATTCCCAGGATGCTGATGCAATAAGTGAAGATTACATAAGGACTCTAACTTCGTATTCTAAAGTTCATTTTTTTCAGAAATTTTGCTTTTATTTTTAGAGCTTAAACTCCTGTTGCATTTTCCATAGACACATTGAGATTATTTTTTTTTTCTGTTAAAGAGTAAAGGCAGGAGGCCTGCCATTCTAATGCCATACATGATTTCTCAGCATCAGGATAAAGAAACAGAGGACAGAAATAGGCAATAGTTCCATAATTTTTGTTAAAGATAAATTTCAGCCCCAGTTCTTATCATTCTTTTCAAATTGAAAAGAAACAATATATGTCTTTTCTCCTGTCTTGCTTCTGGAAATGTTTTAGTGATTTTAAGGTATTTAGCTATGAAAAATTAATTTAAGGAGTGTGAAGTAGCTCTTAAAGCACAGAATGTGATGGAACTTCACAGGTAACCGAAATACACAAAGAAAAAGAAATATCAATTTAACAGAGTACTTTATATTTAATTCATTGTTATTCTCAGTACAACTTTCTGGAGAAACAACATTTTCATCCATTTTTGGCTCCTTTAGGACTTTGAAGTTTATAGGATTCTTTTAGAGACTGATGATATTGTGTAATTTCCAGAATTGCAACAAAATGATGTTACAAGTGCTTACTACAGGTTGGAATACAAGGTACAGCAACTTCACAAAGCCTTTTGTTTATAATACTTTTTAGAAACACAGGCCAAAATCCCATATTTCATACATTTTCACACAAATATTTTATGATGAAATCACAAAGCTATTTTCATAAACATTTTTAATGTGATTTCATTAAAGATGTAATGTGCCTGCTTCTATTCGCATCTCATATTCAGATTTTCTTCCTTCACTATTTTTTTGTGGATTATTCTATTAGCATTGCTTAACATGTAAATGTCTTACAATACCGGAACATCATAATTTTTCTGCACTTCACAGAAAATTTACTTCGTATTTATAGATAATTAATGTTTTCTTCTGCCCAAAATTTAACACAGGCAGAAGAAAGCATAGTTGTTGAAATGGTTAATCATAAAAATGCACGATAATTATAAAAATACTACTGAAAACAAATCAAACACGCAAGGAAATTAGACTATATTTAAAAGTAGGTGGTTGTAAAGGGCTACCTAACAAAATGTCATGCAAAATATGTATGTATAAATAAAATAAAATCAAGGAAAAATCACTGCATATATACGCAATTTGTTAGTTAAAAATTAATTGTTGAGGTAATATGATGTGGGCTATCAATCTTAGTGAAATTTCAGGTTTTTTATTTTCTATATCAAAAATAGTGATAAAAATAAATAAAGCACTTTGATATTCCTATAAGTTATCCATTCCAAACCCAGAAGGAAAATATTTTGCACATAGAAGACTTCTAAAATATTTAATTGCTCAGAAACTTAATGCAGTTCTTGTCCTAATAAACTACTTTTATTTAGCTTAATGGAACACTTTATCCAAGCATTATTTTGATTACCTCTAACGGGATTTTGGTTTCAAAAGTATTTTTAGTGTTCAGGACTGGGCTGATGATAATCTGCAGTAGAATGCTAAAATACTAGCCCTGTCAGAGTAGAAATGCGTGAGTATTGACAAAGAAATGCTGCTTCCTTCTACCTGTTTCCAAGATAAACCAAGATAAACCAAGATAAACCTTCAAATGCTAGAAAAAGGAACAACTTCCTAGAGGATATCATAAGATATAAGTAGAACGACTAGAAGAGATTAAATAAATAAATAAATAAATAGACAAAAACTTGAAACACAAAAGTTTAAAAAAATGTTATTATGGCATTCTATGGCATTCTATGATTCTATGATTCTACGATTCTATGATATAAATAATATTATTTCGTTCCATTTTCTGGGAAAAAAAAAAAAAAGACCATTGCATTCTGATGTGAAAATAAAGTTTGTTTTTCCAGTCTAGTTATTTCAATGAACACACAATTAGAATGGTTAAAGATATGGGTTTTATAGCTATGTCACTTTAAGATTTTAAATTTTGGAATGATTCGATTTTAATAATAAATATGCCTGTAAACAGGAGATGATGACAATAATTTGGTTTTATGAGAATGGAAAAGCACTAATGGTATTTTTCTTCATTGGGAATATTTAAAATACACGCATAAAATTACTGAACAGCAACATCTGAAATTTAAGCCACATCTGTTGCAGAGGAAGAAAGACTATACATGGCAACAGTAATATCTTAGACTAGAAAAACGCATTTGCAGCAATATAAGACACTACTGTGCCCCATCTGCTTCATCCGTCTCCTATATGTAACAGACTGTACAGCTGAAACAGAGGAGAAGAAAAATAGATATTTTCATGACCCAGTTCATTGCCTGAGATGTTAATACAGATCTTTCCAAGATTCTTAGGTTTAGATTGTTCTGCCCTTTCCTTAGGGAAAGGGCAACCCTTAGCAGTGTTGTTCTGCCCTACTCCACTGCTGGTGAGGTTTATCATTCTACAGAAAGTTTTGGCAGCATTACAGTCAGTTGCATAGCAGTTGTCCTTCATTCATAACCTACTTGTTTTATAACTTATGTTTTTCCTTCCTGTCCATATGAACAAAGCCTTAAAAACTGAATCAGCATTCATGGTGAAAGCTTCTGTGTATTCAAAAAATATTGCTGATTCTGTCCTGTCATTTAATATGGAGCAGGAGATGAAGATGAAACAATTTAAAAAAAAAAAATCCATCTGCAGTCTTTTGTCAGTGCTTGTGACTCATTAGTAAACAGCAAAGTCTTCCTTCAAGGAAAAGAAATTCTAAGATTTTCTAGTATTAACTTTGAGTTTTTAGGAACACATTTATCTAAGATTATACCACGGGCTATCCTAACGAATCATCACGCTTGTATCACTTTTACTGATTCTTATCTCCTTCTAATGAAAAATAATATATTCCATTATAGCAGTTCTGATTGTATTCAAGGCTGCCAGTGCCAGGAACTCTTTGACTTAATGTCACACGGCAACTGCGGTGCTGGCTGTCATATCTTCAAATCCTTTACCCCCACGCACTATGGCACATTTCATCAGAAGTGGTGATGACAGTTGATCAATAAGACAATAATAACTAAAATGAAAAATAAAATAACAAATAATAGCAATAATGACTAAAGCAATGCTACTGAACAAAAAACTACCTAAATATCAACAACAACAAAAATCCAAACAATTACAACAGATGAAAACGCATATTCCTCACTCATGCATGACCCATTGCAGTTGTACAGTACAATAATGTACATTTCTCTCTACAGCCTCTGCCATGACTGCACCAATGGAATCTTGATCCCATGTACCTATGCTTATAGGTGACTGGTTGGAGAGCACCTGTTTTGGTTCAAAACATTGACAAGCCTGAGGTCCTGTTAACTGTGGTCTGGCTGCCGGCACAAGAGCTAGATCATTGCATCCCAGAGCAGGAAAAAGTATGAGGCTCCAATACTAACCTGTATCCTCCATATCTGACACCGTGCTTCTGCACTCTCTGTCACTCTCTCTCTTACATACACACACACACAGAGAACTATAACAATTACTGTAATAATATTTGCCTGTGGTGATGTAATGATGCCAGAAGGCTTTGTAGACCATGGCAAGAGGTTAATACATCTATAGGTAAAGCTTGAACACACTCTATCATTTAGTTTTGGTCCTTCCTTACTTATCCAAATCTCTGCTTTGACAGATCTCTGAGAACATTATGGATTCTATTTGAATATATAAATAAGACTGAGATGTGAAGCAACCTGACAAATTGCTAAAAGGCAGTTGTCACACAGAGGTCAATGGCATTGCAGCTACAGTGAGTATCCTTGTGGCAGTATTCAAAGTTTCCATTCTGTTGCTTCAGAGAGAATAAGATTATTTCTCTTTTGATCTTGTGCATGGTCTTTTAACATATTGTCATTCTGACGTGATTTTATGAAAATATCACTGTAATATAATAAAACTCATTGAAATGCTAGCTACCATAAATAACAAATAGTAATTAAGATTCTAGCAAATCTTGCTTAGGATAAAATATTTCTTAGAATATTTCCTAATATAAGAGCAGAGTAAAAAGCAGTAGGGCACTGACCTAAGGTGCAGCCTCTTGGATCATCTATGTGCTCCATGAGAAGCATGTATCCCTGTCAACCAAAATCACAACAATAGTAGTAAGAAGTTAGGAAATAACATAAACTAACTAAGGGTATAAACAAAATCAACACAATATGTATCAAAGCCAGTGTAAAAGAAATGAAAATGATTAGTACCAGCTCACAACATGTAAGGTTATGCACAATTTTCATTTCAACACATTTCTTCTGACTAATAGCAGTAAGTATTTCAAGTACTTCCACTTGGCATTTTAGTTGCTTGAATATACTACTTGTGGACTGCATGGTGACTGTTCTTCCAGGTATGTTAACCTTTGGATTATGTTTCACAGTATAAACTTTAAATATCAAATAAAATCAGGGATTGAGGATGTATTATGAATTTGATCCTAAGGGTTATCCTGGTATCTTTGAACATTTTTCATGTATAAAATACATATCAAAGAATCATAGAGTGCCTAAGGTTGGAAGGGACCTCTAGAGGTCATCTATTCCAACCTCCCTGCACACCCAGGGCCACCTAGAGCACGTGGCACAGGGCAGCATCCAAACGGGTCTTGAAGATCTCCAGAGAAGG
>JAWLRI010000347.1:174900-188816 GCA_034781795.1 Crypturellus tataupa | reverse complement strand
GTACTCCCTCACATTTGCTCATCATGACTCAGTCAGCACAAACCGCTTTGTCACGGATTACATCCCTGTTTATCACACCTCTGAATTTTCAGTCATTGAGGATTTTATTTGGAGGACTTTGTGTCTCTGGCTACTCTATAGCTATGTAAATAAAATAAAATAAAATAAAATATAAAAAAAAGAGGACATTGAAGACTGTTCCTGGAAACTGAGGTCAACCATCACAGAAAGACCCTTGCCCACACATTAAATTCTCTTATTCTCCAAAGTAGACTTTTATGCTATGCTATGCTACCCACCTATGACTGCATATATTTAAAATGGTCTCTGACCCACACTCAGGAGTTCCTCTGGGAAAGTACTAGTTTCCTGTAAACAAAATGCACAAGATAATCAAGTTCCAGGCCTAGAAATGTTCTCTGGAATCTTTGCTTTAATATAGCACCTGATTTTATTCACTTGTTTGGTGTAACCTGGCAAAGCTGAGGTACCTTGGAAGTTCAGAAACTCATTAAACCAGTCAGTTTCAAGAAGAAACTCGGCTCCTGATTAACATGAGGAAGTCCAGAAGCCATCGAACAGCCCCAGACATCTAGGATTTTCAGAGTTTTCAGGCTTAATGACATAGATTTGCTCTAAATCCACCGCAGATCTGGAAATTGTTTGACATGACATGATCATGCAGGTTCATGTTATCCTCCATAATGAGACATCTGAAAGCAAGAAAGCTCAGTTGTCCTACAACTTCTCAATGAAACTATTACTGATATAAGCAAACTGTTGAAACTGTAGTTAAAATTATAAAGTTTCTAAACAAGTACAAAACAACTTGAAGAGGCAACACATAAAGTTAACCCAAGTTTTGACACACTAAGAGTTTTCCTGTTACTTCTTTAAGTATGATTGGTATTTTGAAATATCTGATCTGTTCAGTCAGAAATTTCACTACAATTTTTTCATGTACTCCATTACATTGAAGAGGTTTTTCACCTCTGAAAAGGTTTTTCACCTCAGAGAAAGGTTTTTCTCTGTCCATTCAGAATATTTCCATTTTAACTTTTCTCCAAGTTCTCATTTTTTTTTCATATCACAACTTTGAGAGGAATTAGAAAACAATATAAAAAAAATCCTACCAGTATGTAGGATGTCTTACAGGGTAAGCATGGAATCAATTTAGACTTTAAGTAAGTCTAGCAGTTTCTCTAAAACCTTGAAAGGTAAATGCATGGTTATTAAGTATCATCACCTGATCTGGAAGATGTGAGATTATATGAGGGAAAAGATTATGTGATACTCTCTTCATTTCTTATATTCTGAATAGGAATTCAGACATTGTCCAAAATTGAATATTAAGAAAGATGATCTGGTTTTACTCACTTTAGTTTGGATGTTACACTGTCATTTAGAAAGTAGAGATATCAGAACTTACTTATGCCTTATTTTGCAGCCTAAATTTAGATCTGCTTTAACAAAGGAATGTAACAAGCAATAAGGAAGGGATGAACTGAAGACAGACAAGGGATAAAGAGCAAACACAGTTGCTCAATAAAAAATGTGCATATCTGTAAATCTTCATTTCATCATAAAAATAAAATACTAAACATTATGTTCTGAAAGATTTTTTTGAAAAAAAGCTATTTTGTATCCCAGCACCTTCTTCTCATTTAGGGGAGAATATTCTCATTATGGGGAGGGCATATTATAGGGAAAAAAAAAATCCCAGAATCCCAGAATGGTTGAGGTTGGAAGGAACCTCTAGAGATCACCCCGTCCAACCTCCCTGCTCAAGCAGGGTCAGCTAGAGCACGTGACACAAATTATTTCTTTTGAATTCCTTTCATCAAAGGAAAAAAAGTCAGAAAAAAATGTGAAATAACATCCTGAGTATGCAACTAGGGTAGAATTTTAGACACTTTCTAAAAGTAAATTACAATAATTAGACAGTATGACACATTTAAAGGACACGTGGCAAAAATGTAATATGTGTGAACACAGCAGTCAATAATTTGACATACTTTTCCATTCTTTCTCAAGTGAAACAATGCATTATTTAGCTTCTTAATTTCTATATGTTTCATTTTTTTACTCTTCAGTCTTTTCTTCTTTTCAAAACTTTATATTTTCCTCTATTATTTTCTACCCTTTTAGTGTCTCCTTCCTTCTCACTGTGAATGACGATTACTGAAACTGGCAGCAAAATCTATAATCACCATACTTAACACTTTCCCCTAACACTTTCCATTATAAAACTCTATCTTCAGGTGGTTGTAAGTGTGTCAGACCTTCTGGGTTTAGGCTGAATTTTTCCAATCTAGATCTTTGTCTCTCAAGCTCAGCTGTTTCCAAGCAAGAGGCTTAGGTAAGCTACACTGTGTAGTCACTTTGTTGGAAAGCTTTGTAGTAGGGACAGAAAAATTAGAAACAAGGCCAGCCTCAGGCTAAAAGAATAACTTTTGATCTTCCAATACAAAATTCTTCCATTTCTGACACATATTTTCTTGATTTTTTTTCCAGTTGCTAGGGGCTGGCATTAATAACAAGGCTATAGGCCTTTTGAGTACGGCCTTCAGTGCTATAATTTCAGTGGGCGGGAGAAGAAAAAATATCAAGATAAAAACAGATATTGTGGAGCTGAACTACATACATTACAGGATATATAACTATCCTGGTAAAAAATTGCAGGAAATGCTAGCCAAACTTTAAAAATATATATATAAACAAAGTAAAACAAAAACATGAGAGTGATTGATGTTAGTGTACATGAAAGAGAGACACAAAAGTCTTAAAAATGTAAAATACACAGTATGTAGTGGTATCTAGATTTTTCAATTTTTATTTTTATTTATACATGACTTGTCACACAAATGAGCACAGACAGCTACATTCTCATGTAGCCCCCACAGAACCAACAGACTTATTTTGTTCCCCTTCCTGCTTTATTAGAATGAAGATATATTAGCGGAAAATGTATGCTTATGTCCCCCTTATGCACTAGGGCATCCATACTGGATCCTGGGATATCTAAGGTAATCCCAAGTAAGGATGTCTAAGGTCATCCCAGATGACCTTAAACTGTCCGTAGTTTGTCTTGGATACTTTCACCTCCTGTTGACTCACACATGGACAGGCAGGCAAACTGATGTTAACCTTCACCGAAGGCTGGTGCCACAGGCCTCTGTGACACCATGGTCCTATTCTAGGTATTGGCACTTTAACTTCCAGGTACCCCTTGCTCTTCCCTGTGCTTCTCCCTTAAATATCCTACTATAAGTCCTGTGCAATAGGAAAATGCTCTTCTCCTGCACCTAAAAGGAGTTCCATGTGCAGCAACCCTCCTCAGTCTGAAAGCAGCTCATGAGAGGTGCAAGAGAGACGTGTCTTTCTGTTGACTTATCTTGATGTCTTTCATCCTTGACTCACGGGACTGATGACTGTTCTCTGATGGCTTTGAGAGTAGCTGACACAGGATGCTTGTTTTTCTGATTAAGTTATTTGGATTCCCATAGCTGTCATTGTTCTCTGTGCTCCTGAGCATGTGGAGAGACTTTAATCACATAACCAAATAATCTCTAGCAATTTTACAGAAATTTCTGAGTTACTAGATCAATGGTAGATGACTATATTGCTTACACTTAGATATCAACTTTTGGTAATTTGAATACATTCCTAAATATTTAGAATCATAGAATCACTGAATCATTGACCTTTAAGATCACAGACCTTTAAGATCATTGAGCCGAACTGTAAACCCATCACCACCTGGCCTACTAAACCATGTCCCTAAGTGTCTCATCTACATGTTTCTTGAACACTGCCGGGGATGGTGACTACAACACTTCCTTTTGCAGTCTGTTCCAATGCTTGACTACTTTTTCAGAGTAAAAATTCTTCCTAATGTCTAACCTGAACCTCCCCTGGTGCAACTTAGGCAGTTTCCTTTTGTCCTATCTGTAGTTACTCTGGAGAAGAGATCAACACTTGCCTCACTACAACCTCCTTTCAGGTAGTTGTAGAGAGCTGTAAGGTCTCCCCTGAGCCTCCTCTTCTCCAGACTAAATAACCCTAGCTCCCTCAGCCGTTCCTTAAAAGGTCTGTGTTCCAGACCCTTCACCAGCTCCGTTAGCCTTCTTTGTACACCCTCCAGCAACTCCATTTTTTCCTTGCAGTGGAGGGCCCAAAACTGGACACAGTATTTGAGTTGCGGCCTCACCCAAACCGAGTACAAGGGAACGATCCCTTCCCTGGTCCTTCCAGCTACGCTTTTCTTCACACAAGCCAGGAGGCCATTGGACTTCTTGGCCACCTGGACACACTGCTGGCTTATGTTCAGCCGGTTGTCATCCAACACTCCCGCATCATTTTCTACCACACAGATCTCCAGCCACTCTGCCCCTTGTGTGTAGGGCTGCATTGGATTGTTGTGACCAAAGTGCAGGATTGAGAACTTGAACTTGTTGATTCTCATACGGTTGATCTCATCATTGATCCAGTCTGTCTAGATCCCTCAGTAGAGCTTTCCTAACTCAGGGAGATCTACTCTTCCTCTCAATTTGGTGTCATCTGCAAATTTGCTGAGTGTGCGCTCAATCCCCTCATTGAAGTTTCTGAACTTCAGTCTAAGTAAGTGGACTATAGGAATTTTTTGGAATTCTTATGGAATTCTCTCTAAAACAAATTTATTTTTAAATATTCAATAGAAAACATTGCTGTGTGGATATCTACAATATCTATCCCTGGAGTCATTGTATGACTAGTATGAGAAGTAAAAGTAAATATTGCACAATTCAATGAATTCCTTTGGAAAACTTATTTTATTGTTTTATACGTTATATAAAATGCACTGTTTTATTGAAAGAATGCACTAAACTATACTCAATGAAAGAAATATATTGTTAATTTTCAGCAAGTAATTAAAAATACTTTAGGAATGCAGCCTTCTCTCCTATACTTGAATAACTGCATTGATGTTTATAATACTGTTTAGAAAATAAGTGATTCCTAGGATGAATTTCATCTATATTGGCCCTGCTAGCGTAAGCATCCTCAGTTATACTAAAAAAAAAGCAGTTCAAACATGATTTTTTCTTTCTTGATATTTTTCTTCAAAAAACACACGTGGATCTAAACCATTTGAACAGAAATAGCCCACAAGTTATCTTCTTCTCTTTTTACATATAATTTTAAAACATCACTGCCTCTTCTTGATTTATGTTCTTTTTTTTCTTTTTTTTTTTAATGAGAATGACTTCAGCTTTAAATCGGAAATTCTGGCAACTGAGCCGCAGTAGCTTAATAGTAATTCTTGATAAAATCAGGTCATGTAGATTAAACAGACATATGTTCTAAGTAGATCCTTTTTCTTAATTTTCACATTTTCTTTTATCATGTATGGAAAATGGAGTGGCTTCTGTGAGATCATGCATGATGAGCTTGGATGTTGCACCTCTGTGGCAATAATTTGAATACCTAATCTTACCCTGACTAAAAGCTACAAGAACAGCTGATCTGAAATATTCACCACTTTCTCGTTTATAAAGTTCTTCAGCATGTGCCTTACTGTTCTCTGTGATGTGAAAATAAGAATAAAAAGGATATATTGCACAAGACTTGAAACACAACAGTAAAAACCTCCAGGCAGATAAATGTTATCAAGACAACAAGGAGCAAAATGGTAGCATATTCAAAGTGCAGAGGGATCAATACTCAAAAGCAGAAATAAAAGGCAAGTAGTATGCTGATTATTTCCTGTAATGAAGGCAAGGGAAAAGAAAAACAACAAAAAACTGAATAACTTAAGGCATAATTTGCTACATCAAAAAATCTGACTGCCTGTAATATGTAAAGGACAATAGCTTACAAAAGGAGTAGTTCTGAAGAGTATAGTAATAATTTATACCATCTACAAATTAATGTGTGATATTTGCCATTTATTTCTTACTGCAGTGAAAAAGATAAAAGACAGAAGACAGAAAGAGGAGAATATATAATAAAAGGAGATCTGTAAGATGGTCAGAATATCATTGACCATGGGACTTCTAGTTCTTAGAAAATTACATGGATAACAGCTGTCCAATCACTAACCTAGATACATATTCCAAGCTTTAGGAAAATATTATTTTCTTTCATTTTTCCTAAAATACTACAAGAACAGGTCAACTCCTTTGAAGCAAATGTGCAACCCTGATAAATAAGACAGTCTTCTTCAGTGATGAAAATACCATCCAACTGTAAAGCTGGAAATTGAGGTTATCCAGTGTATAGACTGGAGTTTAACTAAGAATATATTGATGCAATAAGTTATTAGGTAAATTAGGCTGGTTTAAATATCACACTCATTACTGTCTTGTCCAGAAATACATTTTTCGAACTCATTTTCTTTGCCTGTTTTCCAAACAAAATTAAAAACAAAAAATAGACCCCAAAATATGTTTGCCTAATTCTAGAATTTCAGTACTGTGAATCCTTCAGCCTAGAAACACATGTAGGTTCCACAAAAAGACATGGTTTAAAAAATACCACATTTGATATTCCAGTGTGGAGTTCGGCTGGTTGTAGCAAAATCCAGTTGTGTAAGCGACATGGATTAAAGTAATCCATGTGGCCTTCAGCTGGTGATCATCTCTTATGTGATTGTAAGGGAAAAATGAAGCTATCACTCTGCAAGACAGGAAGAGGATTGCTCAGTGACACAGAAACATGGAAAATTCAAGTTGTACTACTTTCTCTGTCACTACTCTTAGACAAATCAAATGAACTTTCTCTGATTCATCTATCTTATTCATAAAGGAAGGCAGTAATATTACCTTCTATTATAAAGTTCTTCAACATTCATGGAGCAAAAATTAGCACACAAGAGCTAGTTGAGCTTAATATTGTTCATAGAGAGAATATATTCTGTACCTGTCAGTCTATAGATGTAGTGTTCTACCATAATAAGTGATACTTTAAAAAAAATAGTCATGCCTTTGTTTCAAAGAGAGTGAAAGAATGCCTTTGCTTATGGCAAAGTCATTCTATGTTAATTAATTAAACAAAACATAGAGTCAATGTTAGGGAAAAAAACATCTTGTATACTAATGTAATTCAGTAAATTATATATTTTATTGTTAGAAAAATGATAAATTATATGAGTTTAAGGATTGTAAAAGCAAAAGAAGAAAAGTGCAAAGAAGACTCGTTTAGCTACTTATTTTACTACTAAGCAAAGTGGACAGTTAGGAAAAGAAACTTGAGAATCTGGATGACTTTTTTTCTAAGGAAATCACTAGTAGAAAAGTTTCTGACAACACCGAAAAAATAATACCGTAGCCTCAAAAAATCTAAGAGAACTCCTGAATGTCACAGTTTGGTTAGACCCACATCAGTTCCAAGAAAATCTCAGAGATGGTTTCAAGAGTTCAGAAAGGCTGCAAATCTGGAAAGTCATAACTTGATTAACAGAATTTTTTTCCTTTTTTTTTTTTTTTTTTTTAAGTAAAGGTCATGTCTCAGTAGTTTGACAGAATTCAGTGTAAATCAAGCTGTCATAATAATGAAGAAAGGTGCAGTGGACATTGAATGATAAGATTTTGTAGAGGGCCCTTATGAGGAGTCACATCAAACGCTACTGTGAAATGTGATCATAAAGTTCAACGTCATCTTAAATGATAAAAAAATGCTGCTGCAATGAATTGAACTTTAACCAAAGCACAGGGAAGTATGAACTGAATCCTCTCAGTATAAATACACTAAAAGGAGGTAAGTGTCCAGTTTACAAAAGAATGAATACTGAAATTAGACAAATGATAGTTCTCAGCTCTGCATTATGTAATCTTCAAGAGCAAAACTGTGCAGTGCTATCCAGCTAAAGCATCTGAGAAATAGTTGTTTCTACCTTCATGGCTTTGCCTATGTTTGGCTGACCTTCAGATGTTAGACACTGCACAGCTGAAAGCAGCTGTATTATAATTAGTTTATTTTACATTTATTTTCCTTAAGCAAGACTTATGTCTCACATTTTTCCATTGCAATAGTAAGGAGGACTGAAAGCTCGGAGTAGTTCTCCTTCCTGCCACCTAACCCCAGCTGCAATATTTCTTCTTCTCCCTAGCAAAATGTTGGAACAAAACAGAGCACTGGGAATACAGTATGCAATCAATAGATATTAGAAGAGGAATTAATCTGTACTAGGTTAGTTTATCTCACACCCAAAGGATTCCCTTTAGGGAGATTTCCATGTTCCTGTGCAATAGTCTCCAGCAAGAGAGTGAAAACCCTCAGGGAAAGTTCCAGGATTCTACTCTTGATAAAGGATCAAATTATCGCTGCAGACAGAAAGAGAGCAAGCAACTGAGAGCATGCTAGCAAAAAAGGAAGACATCTTCCCACTCTCACAGGTTCTTCAATCTTTCTAATTCATTGTCGAAAATCTTTCATAGTATGAAAAAAACAGATGATCTCAGGCCATTAAAGATTGACCTTCATCATGAAAGATTTGGTAGGAAGGTAATGGCAATTGCAATAACTGTCTCAAATACAATAAATGAAGAATTCTGGAATTGGGCAAAACTGTAAGTATTGATGGAAATGTTAAATACAGGGACATTTTTCAATGTTTGGATCTATGGTTCAAATAATTCTATTTAAATAATGGGTTATTTTGGTTGTTGCTGATAAAGACATACTTGATCTATAGTAAATTAAATGTAATGAATGAGAGAAAAATTTAAACTTTTTTTTCTTCCTCTCCTCCTACTCCCCACCCACCCCCACCCCAGGTTTATTTCAGTATTGCTGGATCATAGAGGAAAATCTAGGGTAAAGAGTGCCATTGAATAATCAATACTACTGAGATTTGAAAAGAAAATGTAGGTGTTAGGTGTATAAAGAAAAAAAAAAGAAAAAAATTTGTCCTAGTCTTTCTTCTCACTTGCAATTAAAATAGAAACTCTTAAAATAGACTCTTATCTGAAAGAAATACTGTAATTATATGCTTATTGACTCTTCTAAGAATTGGAATAATTTCTGATGTTCTTCCAGTTCAAAAGATAAGCAGTTTTCAGGCCAGATTGAAATTGTGAGACTAAGTTTGCATCTGTAGTTTAAGCTGTGAAAAGAAGAAGATTAATAAAGTGCAATTCGTGGTCTAAAAGATCAAGAGTTTCAACTTCATTTGGAAACCAGACCACATCTTTTCTTTATATCTAAGTATGTTTTGTTATATCCAGGTCAGAGTCATTTTTAAAAAGCTAAAAATTAAATGTCTGATTGAAAAAAAAAAATCAGCACAGCTCTAATTTTAAGTGATCAGTTTTCCCTAAAAGACAGATATGGGCACCTAGAGACAATATAGACACACTGGACACCAAACAAACAAACAAATAAATAAGAAAACAAAACAAAACAAAAACAGAGAGTCTGCTTTGTTTGCGTCTTCATTTCATTATGAAAATATTCTTGTAGCCTATAGAAATCTGTGCAAAAGGAAGTACTTTTACTTTATCAAGATGGCAAATGTTAATAATTTATAGAGAGACACACTAAGTTTCTGTAATTGGAAGCTGAAAGTAGACAAACTCAGACAATGAATAAGTCAATGGTGAATTTGTATTACGTAAAATACTAACTATCGTGAACAAGGGTTGATGTAGACTCTGGCAATTTTTGAAAGAATATTGGAAATATCAGTTAAATAATATATTTTAGTTCAAAGAGGAGATAATTTAGGGAAATTATGTACCCTGTTTTTCATAAATTACCATACAATACAGTAAAAGTTGTAATCTATAAATCTGTGAGAATAGCAACTGATCACTGGGAAGCTGACCAAATGTAAAAATTATCTGCAGAAACAGAAACAAATTAATACAGAAGATAATCTTTGATTAATTTTATCAGGATTGGGGTAAAATCAGTTTTCATGTCTATATAATGGATTATACAATCCACTACAGGAGGTGGATTATAAAGAGAAATGCCCTGAAGTTACTGAGTCATGCTAGACTGCTTTATTCTAGTGAACGGATAAAGGATTGTTCAAAGATGACTAAGAGATTAGGATCTCTCTCATATTGGGAGATGCTGAAATAACTGGAATTGTTCACAAGGCTTGGGGGAAATATTTATAAATATCTGAAGGAAGCATGGAAAGAGCATGGATCCACACTCTTCCCTGTGCTTCCCAATAACAAAGGCAATGGAAACAAGCTGAAGCACAGGTAGTTCCACCTGCACACAGTATTTTTCCATTGTGAATATGGTTGGACAATGGAATAGGTTACCCATAAAGGTCACGGACTCTCCATCCTTGGAGATATTCAAAATCCAACATGTTATGGTCCTGAAAAACCTGCTCTAGGTGACCCTCCTTGAGCATACATTTGGACTAACTGATTCCCAGAGGTTTCTTCCAACCCCAATTTTTCTGTGATTTTGTGATTTGATTCAGCTGTCATGAATAGGATAATAATCCTGAATCAAACAGGCAATATTTGACTCTGAAGTTATAACACTGGATTTATGAGACTGAAAGTGAGGAACACACAGGGCCAGATGAAAATAATCATCTAATTTTGTGTTCTGCCTGACAGCTGCCATTAAAAATATGCTCCATAGTGAAATACAAGAAATTTAGCAAGTGAGAAGAATATAAGATCTCAAAGTTCTGTGAAAGTTTCATAAATTTATTGTAGCTTTAAAATATTAGCCATTCAGACTAGTAACTCCAGTCTTTTGAAAAGAAATTCAATCAGCATCACTAAATTTCATCTTCTTTCATGCTGAAGATTGCTGAACTCAGTATTTCATTTCTGCTGTTCCTTAACTTTTCCTCTGAATCAATATATTATTTCTCATCTATGGAAACATTTTGCAAGCCTAAGCAAATTATGCTGAATTTAATTTCTTTTTTTTTTTTAATTGAAGCCTAAAATCAGGTGTTTTTATATATTTTGGGATTCCAAATAGATATCACTATGAACACTAATGATCAATGAATTTCTTCTCTCCTTTGAAGAGGACCTTGTGGGAATTTATCATGAGCAATCATAATCCATATGATCCTTCAGAGCAATGCTGTCTTGAGGTATGCTCTTTTCTCCAAATTAGCTAACATTTACAAGGATATAAAGTTTCCTTTTGATTTTATAAACCAGGATGTGTATTTGCATTATATAATTCAGTCAACTCAAGTCTCTCTCTCAGGTCTCCCTCCTTCATTTAAGTTCTTGATATTGCAAAGTTTAAATTACGCAATTAACGTGTCCCCCGTTTAAATTACGTGATTAAGCTATGAAGATAATACTAGCACTATTCAGAGAAAAAGAAGGAAAATATACAAGCAAATAATAAATTAAACAGGGCCAAATCCATAACAGCAAATGACATGATACAAATTAAGCGCAGATGTCTAAACTCTTTCTCACAGAATCCCAGAATGGTTAAGGTTAGAAGGACCTCTAGAGATCATCTAGTCCAATCCTCCTGCTCAAACAAGGACACCTAGAGCATCCAGGAGGGTTTTGAAGATCTCCAGAGAAGGAGACTCCACAACCTCTCTGAACAACCAGTTCCAGGGCTCTGTCACCTTCACAGGAAAGTAGTTCTTCCTCACATGGAGATGGAACTTCCTGTGTTTCAGCTTGCATCCATTACCCCTTGTCCTATATCTGGCCACTATCAAGAAGAGTTTGGCCCCATCGTCTTTACTTTCACCCCTCAGGTACTTGTACATGTTGATCAGATCTCCTGTCAATCTTCTCTAGGCTAAACAGGCCCAGCTCACTTAGTCTTTCCTCATAAGATAGATGCTCCAGTCCTTTGATCATCTTTGTTGCTCTACAATGGATCCTCTCTAGAAGCTCCACATCCCTCTTGTACTGGGCAGCCCAGAACTGCCCACAATACTCCAGGTGCAGCCTCACCAGAATGGAGTAAAGGGGAGGATCTCTTCCCTTGACCTGCTGGCAACACTCCTCCTCATGTAGGCCTTCATTCCCCAAACTTACTTAGGTATAATAAGAATTAAACAGTGCCTGATCACAGGACAGTTCACGATATTGTTCTAGGTCTGTATTTCATTTACCAGGATATATGTCACTAGAGTACCCTACTCAAGGTATAGTGCTGTCAGATAGAGACTACACTTTATCTCCCCACAACTTTACATTAACATTTCGATTAGGTTTTACATTTTCTTACCATTGCATTGAAATACCAAAGTCCTTTTGATGAAGAATCTTGAAATAAGTTAATTTTGGTATTATCAATGTTTTGGTTTTTACAATTTCAACCTCTTAGTAACACATACAAGAAGCATCTTCGTTTTTTTTATTTGTTTTCTCTTTGAATGTCAGTCTATGGAAATGGTATATTCAATCTGCATAACAAAATAAAATACTGAAAAAGTTTTGAATAGGATGTCCCTGTCTTTCTCCTCATTCCAACCTTCACTCTCCCTTTAAAGCAGAGCAAATGATCCCTTACCCATTTTTTTTTCATGAAGTTGCTAATGTGAATGGCATACTAGCTTTCCAAAATATGTGGGAAACAAATGAGTTTGATCAAGGCTTGCGGCTGTCATTGAGACCCATTGTTCTCATTGTTCTCAGTGGGTTTTTTTGGATTAAGATTTACAAGTTTCCTGTGTTTCCACATAGGTATATAATGAATACTTCTGTCCTAGTCTCCCTGTACATATGTTAATGGATAATTCATACCAAAAGAAAAGTATCTCACCAAGTATTGATGACTATACTCAAATATAGATGACTGCGCTCAGTTCATTCTACTTTAAATATCTAAAAGTGTAATAAATAAACCATAATAAAAATATCTGTTTATCAATGTTGACTATAAAAGAAGTCTAGTGTGCCTAGTTTATATTTAAAATAGCAGAGATGAATCATAACCAGCCATTTCCTACAGCAGAAATACTGTATTGTCATTACTTGAAGGGAAAAGTATAACAACTACATTGTTGAGTGCAAAATATTTATGCCCAAAAACATATTTAAAAACTCAGAATGTTCCTGATATTTTATTGCATTAATTTAATTACTTACATATTCTTAGTTTCTGCTTATTAACTAGAAATACAATCCTCAGCTTCTATCTTTTCTCTAATTCCCTCATTTTTCTTCATATAATATTACATATTATATGTATTATATATACTCCTGCTCTCTTCAGCTTCTTCATTATATAATTGAACATTAGTGTCATAAAAATGCAGAGGTCCAAAGGTAAAATTCTGTTCATGAAAGACTATGTGGATTAATTTCATTATACCCTCAAACTGAGAATTACAAATAAATATTACAAAATTTTATGTTGATATCTTGTTACTTTGTGTTATCAGTAGCATTCTTCAGCTCTTTTGGAAGCACTTTTCACTAAAACAAGAACAAGCAAATCAAAGCAATGAAAGCTGAGATATTTTTACTTGAAACCTTGCTTCTGGTGAGGCTATAACTAGCATATGGTGAATGCACCAGACTAAATCTTCAGACACTTAAAATTTCTTTATGGTCTAAGGTAAATAGCTTCAGTTTCCTTCTAATACAGGAAAAGATGAGAAAGTGAAGGAAAGAGGGATTCCTTTTTGCTTATACATATAAATATATAAGTATATATATATTGTGTATATATATATACACACACATATAGCTGAGGTAGGATAGGCTAAATTACCCCTGGAAACTGTCTTCTGTTGTCTTTGGAAGGAATTTATATGACTCAATAATTTTAGATACCTGACTTTTAAGCAGATCAAATTAATTAAAATGCACTTTGTCCAGTCCACTTGTGTTTTTGTATAGTATTTGCACGGTCCTGCACCTGGGGAGAAATAACCCCAGACACCAGTACAGGCTGGGGACTGATCTACTGGAGAGCAGCCCTGCTGAGAAGGACCTGGGCGTCATGGTGGACGACAGGTT
>JAWLRI010000347.1:151015-174800 GCA_034781795.1 Crypturellus tataupa | reverse complement strand
GATGACCTCTAGAGGTCCCTTCCAACCTTAGGCATTCTATGATTCTATGATTCTATGATTCTATGATTCTATGATTTATTATCCAAACTAGATATCTCTATTATATTATTTATAATGTCATCACAATGAAGAAGAATGACTGAAGGAAAAAAAAAAAAAAAAATAACAGTTGCGGGCTTTATGTTGACATTCCTTCTTATATGATTACATTTACAAATTTGTTTTTAAGACCAAAATCATTAAAGTTGTCAAATAAATATTTTGTTTTCAAATGTTAGGTTTTCTGATAATTTTTAATGGTGTATATATATAATATAGTAAAGAGACTAATGCTAGACAGCACAAATTAAGCTAAATCAAGAAGAAAATACTCACGATTCTCTCCTTTAATGACCAGATTTATTTTTAAAATACCTACATTCCAGTTTGTTGTACTGTTTTCCAAATCAGAGCAATTTAAAGGCTTAAAAAATGCCTGTTTTTTGGTATGGACTAAGGCTACCTAAGGACATACCAAAATGCTATGCTTCAGTAGCATTATCAGGTACTTAAGGTTTAGTTAGACTATTTTACCCTCATATTCCTCTTAAAATAAATAAAGAGGAAAAATAAAAGAAGAAATAAAAAATCATTTCAAAGGCAAGAAAACTATTACTTGGAATAGAAATTGCAGCACTACACCAAGATTTCTGACAAGTGAATGCATTATATATGTGTGAAAAAAATGTTTGAGCTAATGACAGACTCTGTACAATGTCCCTATAAAGGACTGAAACATATATTGGCATGTGAGCAAAAGTCTTCTTATAAGATTAAAATTCCTGTTATACCTGTTGGAAGGGCTTTTCATATCCTTGTTGATGTATTATTTCTTTGAATACATTTGCATATATTTTAATGGTTATACATTGAGAACTAATAGACTCTGTGAGAGACATAGATTGTGAGACATTTAGATGTATTGTAACTTAAATATGCTATCTTTTGATACTGCGTACATATCTATTTGCACTTGAAAAATAGTGTTGATTTGATTGCTTGTCAATGCTTTTTATAATCTACCCCATTTAAAAATAGCAATAATTGACAGGAGAGTCTTATGGAAGATAGAATATATAGGTATTTGCAAGATCTAATATTTACATCAAATTTTAGTACTGTGTCTGGGATCAACATTTTGCAAACTGAAATCTTACAGTGGACTAAATTAGGGGAATACGCTACTCTTTCATTACCCTAACTCAGACAGGTATCAACGCTCTATTTCCAAAGAAAGAAATGTAGGAGCCACCCTTTTTTTTTTTTTTTTTTTTTGTGTGTGTGTGTGTGTTTCCTGCAGGATATTCTTCTTCATAGGATTTAGAAACTTAGAAACTAAAATCTCCCCTGGACCTTACAAGGCTCACACTGAGCAACTCTCAGTTCTTTCCATTTTCCTGAACCTCATGTGCTTATATCACTGCTGCATAGACCATTATCTACACAGCAGTTGAACAGCAGATCAGAATCAAATCACTATAGCAGTAAGTACAAAATAATACAAAAAGCTCATAAAATTAAGACATTTCAACATGATTTCAAAAATTCTTAAGATAATTTGTTTTCTTCTTATGAACCATAGCCTTTTTTTTTTTAAAGAGTTTCATAGCTTTCTAATTTCTCAGGCTTTAGAGAAAGGGAAAAAAAAAATTAATGATTCTGTATGAGACACAAAAGTAAATTGGTATGCTTTAAGTAGTGGCACAACATTATTCCCTTGTTTTCTATACACTTGTATTCACTTAAAATAGAGGAGGAAGGTGCACAGCTAATTTACTTTAAAAGAAAAAACACAAAATAACAGAACAAAAAGCAGGAGAGAAGCAGAGTGGAGAAATTTTAAGAGTAGGCATAATAGATTAATTGCTTTTCAGGCTTTTTAAAATATCAATGCAAAACAACTGCATAGTGCAATAGCTATGATTGTAGTAATTTTGGAATATATATAAGTATATTGTCTAATAGGTAGTAATAGTTAATTATACTGTACAGAATGAACTGTCAGTGACCACTGGAAAAAAAATGCAGCATAGAGGAATACAAGTTTAGGGTGATATTGGGAGCCATGGAAGATCAGGTAATCATATAATGATGCCAGACTCCTCAGACAGGTGAAAGACACAACAAAGGTCAATTACTTCTTCTTATCAAATGAAGGCAATCTTGGTTGCTGCCGCCAGTTTCATAGATAACAAAGAAAACAGGATGGGGCCCATGAATAATACTGCAGTATCAGGATGGCCAGAAACAAAAGAACTGATCTGGGCCACCTGAAGCTGTTATTTCTATCAACTTCCTCATGGTAGAAAGCCCCTAGCTAGCAGTAGAGAAACTGAGTATTTTCCATCCAAGGAGGCAGGAAGTTCACTGCTGAAGCCAGCTATAAAATTTAGGTAAGCTGGGATGTAACTGGTGCTTATCCCTGCTGAATGCTTCTCCTACTGCTCTTGCATTTATCTATGTGACGTTGAGCCTGCTGCTTTGGGGAAGTAATCAGATATTTGGAAAGGATATAGGTATTATCCTGAATATTAATATGTAGTTGCAATTTATGCATGTACAGGAAGAGAAATATGTGAAATATCTGTGGATGCTTGACATATACCTATCTGAACTAGTTATGTGTGTGTGTTTATGTGTGTGTGTGTCTGCAACAAGAACATTTGAGCTAATGGTAAATGGATATGTGAGTTAACGAATAAGTCTTAGTTAACAGCATGGCCTAGATTACTTTCTCCTCCCACTGCCCACCCAGCCTTGCTCAGGTTTTGCTGATCTACTCTGTAATCTGGATGCAACATATGGGTAGCAAAACTATTTATAGTAACGATATATGACTCAAGCTTTATTTAATTCTCTTTTCCTAAGAATTTTATGCATACATTATACAGATAAAACTGACTAGTATTGCTAGAGTGATTCTGACAGAAAGTTAGATGGATGTTTTTGTTTTTGTGTTTAACATGAAGTTTGAAGATATTTATGTCAAGAAAGGTATTTATTTACCAGTGATACTTATTTCCTTGACCTAGCGTGGGCAGATGGTAGAGGCCATGCACATACAATCAACAGAAATTGCAAAAACAGGAGAGAAACCAATGGTGCTGGAAGAACAGCACCCAAGGGGACGCTAAACACAAGCCCAGAATTAGAAGAGCGATGTTTTCATAACAGCAGCTTGTGCTTGCAGTTTTTTTTTTTTTTTTTTTTTCTTCCTGGCAACAGTGTGAAAATATTAGCTTCGAAAAAAATCCGAGAAGATTTTGGAATCCTAACAAACACACACACAGACACATACAGAATTTCTCTCAACAAATTCACAGTTAAAAAAGACTACAGAAATCATTTACCTATTTAACTTTACACTTTTTCTGTTAATTTCTCTCCACACTGTATCTGGGAAAAATACAGCAAAAATCAAAGATCAAAAAAAAAAAAAGATAGTTTGTTAAAAGAAATACACAACAGAAGGAAAATTTATGGATTTTGTTGGGACAATCTGAGGGAATCATTAGCTAAAGATATATAAGTATGCTTTTTTCTTCCTTTCTTGTTTAGCTACACGCACACATATATATATATACACATATATGTATATGAATGGGTGTGAATGTAATCCATACAAAGTCTGTCCTTTTGACAAAACATACACACATACAAACATATTCAAACTAATGATATAATAATAGTTTGTTTTAATTATATATTCACCATTTGGATAACCGCATCTAAATTCTACCAATAAAGATAGCCCCCCTTGAAATGTCATTTCTTCAGAGTTGAGATGTAAATATTAGTAATATGTTATTCTTGAATAAACTATGGAATTATAGATGTAAACTTCAAAGTCTACTCTGGTTTAGTACAGTTCTGAGAGATTGTTTCTGTAGAGGAGTTGGTAAGGAAGACTGAGGATAAAGTTTATTCTGAGACTGAACATATGCAGATATTCCTTTCTCAAAATCAATTATGGTATTAAAAGCACTATGTGTCTCAGCAGAAAAGCATGAAGAAACGTCTTCCCAAGCAGCAAAGTTCTAAGGGATTCAGGATACGACAGCACCTTTTCATGAATCTGCATAACTAACTACATTGCTTGATTATCTATGGGCCAAATTTATGAACTCATTTGCTTTCTCAGTCTCTGGTTATGTTTTTTATTTTTGACAAAGAAAGGCGATATAGTAAGTCAGAAGATGTAAACACTTCCTTTCCTGTCAATACAGAATGCTCAAATCATGCAGTTTGATCTTAACTAATATATTTGTTTGAAAAAACAGAATACATCCACATCACTTTTTCAAGATTTTTATGTAAGCTGAAAGTTTCTTTAAATATTTAAATATTTATTTGTGCACTTTGCAAAGCCTCCACATCATTGACACCCAACTAAAAAATTGTTTTAAGATGGTTTCATCATTGTATTAATATAGATAGTTTTATAGTAGGAGGTTATATGATTCTTTCTGCACCCGTCCTGTGAAGTATTTTCAAAATACTCTCATTGAAACACTTAATCTGTATGCCTCAGCTGAAAAGCAGCACACATCCTACATCTTGTAAGAATATTTTTCCCTATCATACTTAGATGATATTTTTTAAGACCTTTCAAAAGAGATACACAGTGTATTGTATGTATTTTAAAGGAAACAACACTAGAAAACAACACATCTTCAAAGAACCTAGTAATTGCTATCAGAACCAATCAAGTAGAAAGTTTTCTAGTGGTATTATTCAAGTACAATTTTACACTGGCATTAGTGGGTGCATACACAGCTTCTCTTATTCCTTTTGCCATCACTTGTAAATAATTATAAGAATTATTAATGCAGAGAAAACCCAGCATTATTTTTTCCAGTGGTCTTAACAGCAACATAGCTTTGAAAAGAACACAAATATACTTGCAACCGAAAGACTTTTTCTTGTCCATTTCTCCCATATTTTGACTTGCTCAATATTTTTCAGAGCCTAACCTAGTTAAAAACAGCATATGAAAATACACCTAAAATGTAGAAAATTTTAGAAACAAGTTTATGTCCTACTCACTGTTCCTGGGCATTCCTGTTGATCTTGGAGGGGCTCCTGCTCCTCTCTTTGTTATCTCTGGCTGCTGTTTCTTTCCTTCTTGAGAAGTGCATCTAAAGAGCTGGAATAGTTAACAAAATGAGAGGCAAAGAAAGTCAGGGAAATTAAAAATCAGATATCCTGCTTTTGGTAGCCTAATTCTTGTTCCAGCAGAGATGACAGTGAGTACTGACACTTGTGATGAACACAGGGGGAAGAAAGAAAAGTACAAGCTTGGTTTAAGGATTCTCAGCCTCAAATGGTAACTGTGCTTTTTCAGTAACTGAGCTGGGAAAATTTGTATAGAAAAAAAAGTTTTGGGGAAAGACTATAGAAAAAATTTTCACTGTGTGATATAGTGTTTAGAGGAGGGACATGAAGAGGTGCATGTAGATATATCATGTTCCAGACTTACCACTTCTGATTCCATACTATAACCAACTTTTTATTTTCAATAATTTTATGAAGTTACTATCATTATCAGAGTACCTTCACCTGTCTAGACAATATATACACTGCCTCCTTCAATATGTTTCTGTGTCCATCTTCACCAGAGGAAGTTCAGGTTAGATATCAGGAAAAATTTCTACACAGAAAGAGTGGTCAAGAACTGGAACAGGCTATCCAAGGAATTGGTGAAATCATCATCCCTGGCAGTGTTCAAGAAACTTGTAGATGAGGCACTTAGGGACGTGGTTTAACAGTTATGATATTGAGGGGCTTACAGTTGGAGTCAATGGTCTTGAAGGTCTTTTCCAACCATAATGATTCTATGATCTTCATCTTAATCTGCTCCTTTCCATCCTACTTAATGAATTCTAGTTTCCAATTTTCAAGGGCCTTAAATAGCTTTATTTTATATATCACACATTGTTCCATCTCAGTCATACCATTCTCCCCACAAATCATCAGGTCCCAGCTCAAATTAATCTAATGGGACACCAATCCTAATCAAAATGGTCCCTGAAAACCTTTTTCTCTCTCCTGAAGGATTTTTCCATCTCAGAGTCCATAGAAAAAAAAAATCTGGAGTTAAAAATAAGGTTGAGAGGTTTTTATTTACTTATTTATTGGTTTCTTTAATAAAATAAATAAAATAAAATGGAGAAATCAGAGAAATATAATATAATTGCTAAACTGCCTAACCTCAGGCTTGCGCATCCTCTGCAAGGCTGAGGTGAGGGGTTGGGCTGGCCTCATTGGAGATGGTTTGAACCAGTTAGCCAGTTTTCCCCACTGTCATGTGTCTCTAGCCCACTGCTGTGGGAGAAACAATTGGATTAATGGCCCTTTGGGTCACAGGAGTGGACTAATGACAACTGTGTTGTATTTTGATAGAATTATTAAATTGCAGCTACCCTGACATTAAAATTGTTCATTCCATATCCAGCATGGTATGCTCCACCACTACAAGGTTTTCAATGTAATGCTAGCATATTCAATACACATTCACATTGCTATTATACCTCAATTTTAATTCACTTTCTGTATTTACTAGAAACTGTTTCATCATGCAGTATAGATTATGATTTGAAATGAATAACAGCTGTAAGAGATTGTTACAACTGGTAGTTATTAACGGTGGCAATTTGTAGAAATTCCAGAAACGTCCCAGTATAAGTTTCTGATTTCCTTACATGAATCCTGCTTGGATTTCTGAATATAAATTTCAGACAAAACAGATAAAAACGTAAAGAATTAAGATGAACTAGAACTAGTTATACTGGATATTATTTTAAAAAGAAGTAAACACATTTTTAATGGAAGCACTTTTCTTTTTTTTGGCGTACCAGGGAACAAGTATCTGAAGCAGTAGGAATTTTGTCCTCAAGTAAAGCATATGCTCCATTATAATTTAGTTACATGGCAATCCTTTCAAAAATGCTAGTGGTCATTAGACCCTTTCTATGTCAATAGCTATGATCCCTGGATAAACTAGGCTCCCTGATCATACTCAATTTTCTACTAGTTCCTGAAGTTCCTAAAATCATTCACACAATCTGAAAACAAAGCAACCATACTTCATTGCCTTACAGCTTGTACTAGTGACTGAACAGTGCCTACACTGTCTTGCTTCTTTTTAAATTTTATTTTAAAGTTATATGCACTAGTATCAACAACAACAGCAAAAAAGTAGTTTTCATCATCAGGACATGCAGACTTGCTAGAAAAGAGTTGTACTCCTGCTCATTTCTGAACTGAGATGCATTCTATTCAATGTCAATGCAATGCCATTGAACATTAAACACTTTTATTAAAGTGTTATTAAAGATAATATTTTATTTCTTTTCCTTATGCCTCCTCCTTTGTTGTCTTCATGCTATTCTGTTTATTTCAAATATTATCTTCATCTTTTTTAGAACATTTTATTAACTAATCCTCATTCCTCTACCTCTTCTGTTAGTTAACTTCCTTCTGGCCTTTCCTTTCCTTGGGGCAAACATAATCAAGCTGCAGCTTCCCCTAATGAAAACAGATTATATTAATTTGTTCTAAGTCATATCACCTGAAACAAGAACCGCCAATGCCTAACTTACTTAGGCACCAAACTTAAATGTGCTGAATTTCTTTCTGGTGGTCTTTAAAGGCATGCATCTCTCTTCATTTCCCATAACATACTTCTTTTAGAGTCTTGTCTTCAAGATATGTGAACTTAATTAGGCACAATCTAGGTGACCAAATTTATCAGAGTAAAGCCCCTCTGTGGCTTCCCTCTGTGTGGAATAACACTGGTGGAGTTTTAGTATTCCACAGGAAAATTTTCTTCCAATTAGATTGGAAAATATATGCTTTTTGTTTGTTTGTTTGTTTGTTTGTTTGTAAGAAGACCTGACAACCTGTAGACTAAAGTGCCAGGTGACACTAGCTAAATTGCTGAGGACATTAGTCTGACTATATTCATTTTCCCCAACATCTTCTGTTGGTAATTTTCCACTTTGTGAAAGTGATAGAATATTAGCTGGACCAAGGCTTGTGCTTTCACATTTTTTCCACAGTCTAAACAAAGCTTCATATCTGGCAGTCTTTCTTTTTAAATAGTGCATTTATGTCAATAGTTTTGGTATCACTAAATATCATTGACATGGAAAAATATAAAATAAAACTTTATGTAAAAGTGTAGTTATAACCTAGCTGGCAGAGGTGAACTGGTTCATCAAATCTCAATTTCAGGAAGCATCTATAAATAATTCTGAAATGAATTGACTAGAAGAGCATATTTGTTTTATTTACAGTATGAATCCACTTTATTTACACCGCAGTGATGAAAACTGGAGTAAAGAGAAGTGCATTCAGGGCCAGTCATCTCTATACTCTACACAGAACATTCGATACAGAGTGCTCAGTGCCTGAAAGTAGCCTAAGGGTAGCTCTGACATTATTTCCATCATCAACACCTCCAAGGTAGCAATTTTTCACCATTAACAGTGGGAAATCAACAACAACAGAAAAATCTTTAAAAACTACATGTCCAAAAGAGCTGTTTTTTTACAGTAGAAAGAAAACAAAATGCCAGAAGTATCTTGGAGATGTAAGTCAATATAAGAGGGCAGATTAAGCATCTTGGGAGAGAAATTAAATACATTAAATTATCAAGTTGTTAGAGAGAAAACAAAATAATTAAAAAAAAAAAAGATGAAATAGTCAAATAAAGAATATTTGGGTTTAAATATATATATGTAGCCTTAAATCACAAGGCCATGACATGAAATGATAGAAAAGTAAAATCCAAGTCTAAAGAATATTCTTTTTTAATAAGATTTACCTAGAAAAAAAAGTATAAAATCCTTCACAGACTATCATCCTGAAGGCAGAACTAAATGCTAAACACAAACTTTGTCCTTTTCCTGAAAATAATAGAGACAAAACATAGGATTATCAGTAAAATGTGCCTCAAAAATGCAAATGAAAAAATTGATGAGTTGCACATATTTTCACTGAGTTATTATAAAATAGTTCATTCAAAAAGACTTTTTTTTTTTTTTTTTTGTAAATTAGCACTTTGAGCTGAATGCAGAAAGTTAGCACTTTAATAAAAGGTCTCAGAAACACGTCTAATGCAAATTTATATCTGAAGTAAGCACATTCGCTAAAAGCTAACTGTACATTCATTTTGGTAGAGAGCAATTTAGAAGAATCTTTCATGGAGTCAGATACTTACATAAATATATCTGTGAAAAATAAATATGTATGTGAAAAATAAATATGCATATAAAAAATGTACAGTCTTCCATTTGTTTGGTTAATTAATTCACAACGTCTCAACACCTGTAAATAGCAAGAGTGATACCTTCTTTATCTTAACATTTGTTTCTGTTGTCTCTTTTGTTGATCTTAGAGCCAGGAAACTATTTTCTACTATTAGATAGCACAGTGACTGATGTACCTGATGTCTGCAATGGTCTCCTGGCTTTACTATAAACCTAGTAAATATGAGTAGGGAAAGGGTGAGAGCAAATGTGCAAGGAGCAATTTTAATTGGAAATGAATGGGAAATTAATGCAAATGCAATATTGCCACAATTGCAATTGCAGTATGGGATGTAGGTACCTTTATATTCTTTCTGCAGAATCAAAGTAGCTTTTTCTACAGTCTTTGACCAAGGCTGTTGCTCCAGAAACTTCAGTTTCTTAGACTTAAACAAAAACAGCCTAACTGAACCATCTTTATACATGTTTGAAGTCTGTAGATCATTTTTGACGATGACATCTTTCATCACTGAGAGAAATACGTTGATTACAGAAGAACTACCAAAGAGCAAAATCTTACTACTGCAAGAAAATAACAATAATTTTATTCAGAAATTTTCATTTCTGAAAGGAATAAGAAACAGGTTAAAGTCCTTTTTCAGAACTGTACTTACTAGAGACAATACTGGACAATACTTACTGGAGAGTTCTTGATGACAGTGACAGTAATCTCTTGCATGTATAGTAAGAGAAAGAAATATTTGGTTCTGATTCAGAACTTCTTCTAAGTGCAATGAGTTTTGTATGCTCAAAGATCTTTGATGAGATATTTCTGAGAATAACGGTGAAAATCTTTAGAATACAGAGAACATCTTAATCATATTGTTGTTATATAAATTATTTTGAATGAATTGGTTGCTAGTTAGTCCCCCTCCAAAAAAGCTATGTACATCTGACCATATTGTAGTTTTTTTGACTATTTTTTAACAATCCTATCAAATGTAAAACAAACAAAACTAAACAAACAAAAAAACTTAATCAATTGAATCAACTGTGGAAAAGCAGGATTGAGGCCTTCCTCGTTTTCATGTAATTATTTCTGAGGCAATAGATTGTTATTAACAAGCTTTCTGAGAAAAAAAAATAAAACAGTAAAAAAAAAAAAAATCTACATTTACACATCCTGGTGATCTGCCAAGTTTCTGAACATGCTGCTCCTGTTTTGCTGAATTTATTCCAAAAATTAAATATATAATATGTATATACTGCAACAGAACATTCAGAAAATAACAATGTTATGAAGTATAACAACGTAAAGTTACAATCCCTGCATGTTAATGAAGTTACATTTAAATTAAGAAGGCCACTTAACTTAAAAGTGAGGGTAGTTGAACCCATGTCTGCAGTTACAGCAAGGACAGAAAGGATGCTGTTTTACAGACCTAGCCCTCCTGATCTCATCAGCGATACTCAAAATCTGAGTATTCCAGTCTATAATATAATGGTTATACATTATTGAGCTGGTCACAAGTGCCTGAAAGCAAATGTATCGTTTGAACCGTACCATTTGAAAAGCCCTATGTTACCCAAAGCATCCGCACTGGTCTGACAACTGTTAAATGGAGAGCTCTCCTCCCTTTGTCCCATTTGACTGCACCAGCAGCTAGGCAGGTTTTCTTAGCATATCTCCAGGATCACTAAATATCTATGTTCTGGCAAATTAATCATGTTTATGGTCCATACAAGTGCTGTTGTATAGAGAAATAGTCCTCTAACCAAATACAGATGTCTATTCTAGAGCAAAATGAAAAGTTCTTCAAATTCCTCCAATTGTACTGTCTGGATATCCTTAATTTTATGTAAATTTAGATCTGGCCATTTAGAACTGGCAAGTGTTATTTCTGTCTATATAAAACTTGCATGCAGGAGCTTGGATTTAGGTAGTTTAGTCTTGATCTGAATAGTACTTCTCATAGGAATTCATAAGAATTAGGATGGGCTCTCTTAAAATATTTTGTGACAGTAAATGTAACTGAATGTTTTCTCTACTGTGAAATTTATTTAAGAAATTTTTGCCATCTCTCCCCTTGATTTCTCAGCTCCCTTTTCCTGCTAATACATACTTACTAATGGTATAGCTGTAAGAATCACATTGTTTATTGAAATAGGTTCACAGGTTTATTGAAATAGGTTTGCAGGTTTATTGAAATAGCTTGTGTTATAAAATAAAAAAGCAAAAATATTTTCATTTCCAAAAGAGAAAATGGGTATAAAACTATTATCAGACACATTGTTCTTCTGTCTGTTATCTCCATGTCCTTTTAGGTACAATTGGCAACAGCTAGTACAAAGTACTCCCCCCATAGTGTTTTAGTTAAGCAAGCAGCAAGTAAAAGGAAACATCTTGATTCAAAACTGTACACATTACCGATTACATTGCTGAGAGAAGGAGCAAGCAGATGAATAGCTCCATTTACTTTTATGTGTTTAACCTAAATCCAAGCAGCCCTTACAATGTCTTTTATTACAATTAAGCATGTTTATTACATAGAATTAATGATCTAAATGGGCACTGGTCTAGGTTAAATCTTAAAACACACACATCTAATACAAATTAGTGGCACATAGGGAAAAATTAAGAACAGTATAAGCTCAGTGGTAAAAAAGTTGAAGAGGTGATGCCATTGAAAAGGCAAAACTGAGAGACACAAGAAGAGGAAGAAAGAAATATGGAGTAAAACTGAAATGATACTTTGGAGAAAGAGAATGAGAACAGCAAGGGGGTCAGGAAAGTCTCCAATAGTGGCACTCTGCCAGCTCTTCTTTACGGCCCTCTCTGCCCAGCTGTCTTCCTCACCTATCCCCTTTCTTTCTGCAGCCAAACACATCTGATTCTTCTTGCATGCACTTTGTCTCTCCTGTTTGCAGTATTACGCACCTGACCTCTAATGTACTTTGTGAAAAAAAGGTTTCATGTCTCCATTCTTGTCTTGCTAGACTGGATGATTTTGGCACAGCCTGTACTTGTATAGTGATACAGGAACAGCCAGGTGAAGGAGATCCACCCCAGGATTATACCCTGCCATGGGAACAGAGATTCACAGGTCTTCATACGTACTTACATTTTTGGCATCTTGGTGGGAAGAAACTTTTCATCCGTGGAAAAGAGGGAGAATGGACAGAGGTGGTGGCAGATGACTGAGAGTAGATGTGGAGGGTGACAGTAGTAATATTTTTCTGTAGCTATGTATTCTCGGGTTGCTAATATCGAAGTGTATCGATAATCGAAGATTGTCCCTGCAAAGAACTTCCAAGACCACTTTAGTTGTTAACTTCTGCAGCATGTAGATATTATTTCTGTCAGAACAATTCAGTGTATCTTGAAGCAATGGTATATGACAGCTTTCTTATCCTAGCAGTCAGTGTCTGGCTGCTAGGCAACCTATGGCAGGACCACCAAGATTACCTCCTTCAACGTACAGAGCAACTTACATTTTTTTCCTGAGATATGGCAGAGATAAAGACCATTTCTGAAGCACCAACAGGAAAACATCAGTGGCTTCACTGGCCGCTTTCAGTAGCTGGGTTAGATGCCAGCCAAAGTCTAAGATCATTTCTTAGCATCCTCTGACTGCTAGGAAATTCTATGAGAGATTCCTCCTCCCATATTATGAGTTCTTCTCCTTTACTTAAGTTGGCTTAACAAGAATTATCTGCAATTATGAATGCTATTTAGTCTCTTATTAAAGCAAAATGTATGTCTTCTGGTTCACAACTTTTTTTTTTTTAAGTGACCACTCCTGATATATATATATTTTCTTTAGTTTTGTTCTTGAAGTGGTTGACTACTCTGTCAGTACTGATTTTGGCCACAGAATTTCTCAAAGGTACTCAGTTAATCAACAAAGTATATTTTCTGTGTGCTCACAGATGTTCACTGTTTCCCTGTACACTTGACACAGCAGCAGCAACATAAATACCAAATCTCCCCAAGTCACTTCACAGGCCACTACTTTCTACTTTTCAGAGATTTGTTTTTGGTGTGTGTGGGGGGAGTTCTTTCTCCCACTCTCTCTATATTTTTTCCCTCTTGACAGCATGGGCACCTGCTTTTTCAAGGCAATTTATATTTATTTCTAGTTTATTATATTTTAATAAGGAAATACCAAAAAGATGCAAAGCAGGGACTGTAAGAGATTAGATATTTAAAATACACTTCTATTTTCATTTAAAAAGTAATCCAGGGTTTATTGATGAACTTTAGCCGGAATCACTTAATGTGACTTTACAATATTTATTTGGAACAGGTAAAGATTTTGTGGTTTGCATAAAGATACTGTGCTTTGCATACAGACTGAGTAGCTTCATGCTGCTTTATTTTTACTTAGGAAATAAAGATTTTTATAGTTACAATTCAGTGTAAGGTAAAAATAAAAGATGACAGAATTTATTGAAGAATTTATTAATTAGGTTTGATTCTCCAAGGGTTCTTATCAGAAAGTTCCACTATAATTTAAATACATAGTAGTCTCAAACCTATTTGGTGATATCATAGTACAACACTTTTTTTTTTTTTCCTGGAATATACTTCTAATATTTTCCACAACCTGGCCTACTGACAATATTTAAAGGACTCAAAGAAAATGGAGGTCATCAACCTTCATTTAAATGAGCTACCTCATTCTATCCCTGTCTATTAAACATAATAAATCATAATTGCAGATAATGCATTGTTAAAATCACTGAAAAACAGAAGTGCTATGCCCTAATAGGGATAAGGCAATTATCTGTGCTTAGTTATGGTTGGCAAAAACTGAGGCATGGCAAACTTGCACCCATTGTATTTCTGCAATTAAAAGGAAGTCCACAGAAATCCTTGATTTGCAGGTGGGTTAGTACCTCAACGATGTATTTTACAAATGGTAAGTGCAGGCTTTTCTATATAGCTGCTACCTTAAGGCAAAAGGCAAAGGCATCTTAGAGCTTTCTGTCTGACATTTCAATCTGTATTTGCTTTAGCATTCAAAATCCTTCCACTCCTACTGCTATTATACAGCCACCTCTGCAATGCTTAGTCATCTACCAGAAGACATGAGTGGAAGAATTGCAAGGCTAGTTTTCCCTAGCTTTAACACTCCAAATGTGCCAATTCCTAACTAGTGTTCTAGTTCTTTTGCCAAGAAGATGTGCCAGCTCTTAGCACTTTTCATTTTTAACTTTCTTCTGTTATGTTTTTGTTGTAAGGCATTCACCCTTTTGAATAAGTTGCAAGCAGCACATTCACAGAGTATCAGGAAGAGTAAGCACAACTTCCAGACTTGACAATAACTGTATTTTCAGTGACAGGCTTTGATATCTTCTGTATTCACACCTATCTCTAATGAACACATCTAAGTAATCATTTCCAAGAATAAGCCTTATTCCTCTTCCTAATAACTATATTCTTTTTGGCAGTCTAAAATAAAGTACACACACATTATGTCTCAACTGAGGGGGAAAAAAAAAACTAACAATGAAAACATGCAAGTGCAAAATGATTTCTATCTTGAAAGAAAAAAAATCAGGAAGTTAGAGCACCTCACTAATAATAGTGATAACGGCTACTACACATTTCACCATTCTATGTTGAGAAAACAGCGATAATAGAAAATTTGCTAATGTCATATGCTGTGACAACGCAAAAACAATTCAGTCAATAATGCAGTAAAAATAATTTTGACTTTTTATGTTTCTTTAGAAGGTTTCTGTATTTTCATTTGTGAAAAAATATACTATCTCCCTTTACTGAAAATTGGCTATTTAATTTATAGATTTTCTTGGGCTCTCACCCACACCCCCAAGAACACTCTTAAAACAAAAATATACCGTTTCCTTCTTTGCTAGAAGGAATAAGAAGTGAGCCATTTCCTCTAATCATGTTCTTTTCAGGAAGAACAATTTCTTGTTAAATGTACAGTGTCTTTCTGTAAGCTCATCCATGCAGCCACATGCAGATATATTCAGAAACATATGATCCACAGGTGCTTCTGATCATAGAAATGAAAACTATCCCAAATCAGGCTGCTAGAGAACTCAAAACAACATGAAAGCCTTATTTTCTTCTGTGGACACACTTATCCATGCTTTTCAAGACAGTGAGCTATTTATGCAGACATGAATATGTTATGCATACAGTTTAAGAATAGCCAACAGGGAAACTATAAAAAACAATTTTAAAAATCACTCATTTCCCTTCTTAAATGTGTACTATGTGCATCAGCACATTTAAGAGATCTTTAGTCCTCAGCAAACAGGCTGAAGAAAACTGGCAACCAACAATAAAAAATGACAATAAGAACAGTAACAAAACAGTCCATGCTGAGGTCAGAATGAAGCATCTTTATTAAGGATAACTACACCTGCAAAATTCATCTTAGCATGTGTAAACATTTGTAGTGCCTAGATAAAAGCAAATGATTCTGGCCTGAGTTTACTGCTTAAATCTAGGTTTCTAGTGCCATTGGAGGTATCCTTTGATAGTCCTCTTGGCCTCTCCTCTGCATCTTCCAATGAGCTTGTTTTTGAGTCATGTCTGCCAATCTGGATATCAGAAAGTATGAGCTCCCCATGTCAAGGTAAATGCGTTGAGCCTCTATGGTCTTTGTCATCACCACAACCCCTTACAGAATATGTCATGTCACCTTAGACATTTAAAACAGATAAGATAAAGATAACCTAAAGAGTGGACATTATTCTTTACTAATAAAAAATAAGCCAAGAATGTCCAGTTCATACACAGGCATCTTCACTGGGTATGCCAAAAATTAGGTCATATAAGTCATTTTCCAGGGTGCCAGACAGCTCTGAAATGATATAACTATATGAAAAAAAAATAGTAAATACAAATACATTTTAAGAGTCACAATTAGTTTTGCAAAAAGTTTTAGAAACTCTTAAAGGAAAATAAAATGTCTCCTTTTATATATAAATAATATTTTTAAAAATAAAATTATTATAATGTGGAAGACAGTTTAAATGAAAACACAAATACCCATTTATGCTTATTAAAGTATAATAATCAAGTAATCTTTAAACTCTTTAATGCAATTTTAAAAGTTTCAAAGGATTTTCATAGACTTCTACTAACACACACAAAAAATACTTCTCTGACTTATAATGTATATAAAATATTTTTTTCTAGATTCACAGATAAATTATGCGTTAGGCATTTGTTAAAGCACAGAACATTTAGTTGTCCCATATCTTAGTGGAGGTCACTTTTAAACCTTAAAAAAAAAAGAAAAAAAAAAAAAAGTTCTGTAGTTTTGGCAGTAGAAGGAGATGCATTGAAGAGTTTAAGGAGCCTTTGAAGGAAAATTTTTGTGTCACAATCTATTTATAATTTATATTCACAGATGGCAAGACATGTGGTGTGACAAGAAGAAATAATCACTCTGTCATATTCCCTAAACCTATTCTTATAGATATGACGTCCCCAATACACTATTGTATGAACAAAATGCTATGTTTTTACTGCTTATTTTGACATTAAACTTTTTCCTCTGGTTTGCATTACAGATTCATCTCACATTAAGAAATGAACTTTTCTGTTTACATTTCCTTCTTATGTCAGTATTTTTATTGTTCATATAAATACCTGGAGGTTTTTTCAGTCTTAAAACCATTGTTCTTTTGCTCTGCCTCAGATTTATCCAGCAGGGGCTGTCTCTTGTTAGCAGAAGTGAGACTTCTCTCTCAGAGTAGTGACCTCTGGACTTACAAATGCTGCGCTTAAAATGTACTCTTCCCTAGTACTTGAAAGAAATACAAACCACGGATGTTTTTTGTTACATAATTTTCCTACCAGACACAGGCAGCAACATTTTAAAGCTTTTTCAACTATTGCTTTCAGTGGCTAAGTTATATACCCATTGCTTCTTTTTCTGAAAGCTGTAAGAAAGCTCGATTTTTCCCATTTTTTTCCTTAAATCTTGTCTTTCAGTAAGTAAATTCTCCCAGTTACACTACAACTGTTGTGATCATCAACACCATCATCTCATAATAAATTTGAGGAACAATAATGCTCTCACCAATGGGGCTAATATTTTCAAATGACACAAGATGGTGTAGCTATACTAAACCTGAAGGATCCATGCTTTGCTGAAACTGAAATGTTGAGCATGATCCAATATGATCCATGATAGAATCTGGGGAGAACAACAGCAACAAAGTCAAAATCACTAGGACTGTCATAAAATTAGCATAGTACACAGGTTTCTGTGTATATTATTCTGTAATTCTATAATTATCAGATAATTTTGACAGCTCTTTGATAGTAGAAAAATATAAAATGTAATGGGAATTCTCAAAATAAATGTTAAATATTTGGAAAGATAAACCCATTTGACTTGGACATTTGCAGTTCTACTAATAATTTCATTAAAATAAATCAGCAAATTTTCAAAACAGTACATCCATGATGAAATCTTCTATAGGTTTATGAAAAAATGGCCAGACACACTACAGAGTTAAAGAAATATTCCTGTTTGCTATAGTAGTAACATCTATAGAATATATGTGACAAGAGATTTAATCTTTTAGCTGCTTTACAGAATGAGTCCCACCAATGAATATCTAAATAGTGAAAAAATAGGGAAAGTGGTATATGCAAACAAAAGGATTGCCATGGAAGTCAAAATAGACTCGACTGTAGACCAAAGCATCCTCCACAGATCTCCAAAGCCCAAACATGAATATTCATTGTAACACAATGTCTTTCCCATTCATGTACTTGTCCATTATTTATATGATGTGTTCATATAGCAGACCACTACTGACTAGCACTGAATCATGCTAGTGTACATTATTCCAAAAGACTTATCCCAATTCACCCATGTTCCAACCATATATGGCAACTGTAACCCAGTTACTTGTTAAGAACACACTGGATCCTAACTGTACAGAAAGTGGCAGTACATACTCTGGAAGCCTACCATTATGCTTTGTGAGACACCAATGCAGATTACATAATATTTATAGCATTCTTTTGACAGTGTATTGTTTTGTAATAAAATCTCTAATATTTATATCAGCCTGCATTTTGGTGAAATCACAAGACATACCACTTTGTGCTACTGGATCTGCAATTTTTAACTTCTTTTGATCTGTGATAGTAACACAGTCTAAACATAAAAATACAATCCTGGCTCTGCATCTGCTTAATCCTTTGTAAGCTACTAGTTTTATTTTTTTTTATAAAACTCTTGAACATGTATTACATATATTTTTTTCCTCAGTAGGGTGATTTCACTACATGTTTTCTGCTCGACTTTTTATGATTGCTAAATTTATTTCAAGATGACTGATTTATTTTTATTTAATTTATTGTGTTATTAGTGGTTCTTTTTTATATAATTCACTGTTGTTTTGAAGCTAATGGAATAGTATTATATAAATGTTCATATTTAATGTTTATATAAATTATTGGTTTAATTTGTGATCTTACACATATCTTTGAAAAAAAGGGGAAATTAAGAAAATCTTTAACACTTATTAAATCTAGCAATATTTCTTTATGAAGAGCACAGACTACTAATAGTAACATTCAAAGAAATGTTACCTATTTATTTATTTTTTTATTTATATTTATTACCTATTTATTTATGTTAGTCTATTTAACTCTCACCTAGTATTTCATATGTTACACAGCATACTGGTATCACAGAATCACACAACAGTTGCGGTTGGAAGGGACCTCTAGAGATCATCTAATCTAACTCCCCTGCCCAAGGAGGGACACCTGGAGCGTGTGGCACAGGGTTGCATCCAGACGATTCGGAGAATCTCCAGAGAAGGAGACTCCACAACCTCTCTGGGCAGCCTGTTCCAGGCCTCTGTCACCCTCACAGGAAAGATATTCTTCCTGACATGGAGATGAAACCTTCCAAGTTTCTATTTGAATCCACTACCCCTTGTTCTATCGTTGCCCACCACCGAGAAGAGTTTGGCCTCGTCCGCCCTACTCGGGTACTTACACGTATTGATCAGATCTCCTTTCAGTCTTCTCCATGCTGGACAGATTTACCTTGCTTAGTTTTTCATATGACAAATGCTCTAGTCCCTTAATCATTTTTGTCGCTCTATGATGGACCCTCTCTGGAAGCTCCACGTCCCTCTTCTACTGGGAGCACAGAACTGCACACAATACTCCAGGTACGGTCTCACCAGAGCTGAGTAGAGGGGCAGGATCACCTCCCTCAGCCTGCTGACAACACTCCTCCTGATGCAGGCCAGGATCCCTCTAGCCTTCTTTGCCATGAGGGCACACTGCTGACTCATGGTTAACATCAACCAGGACTCTTAAATCTCTCTCCGCAGAGCTGCTTTCCAGCAAGGAAAACCCTAATCTGCACTGGTGCCTGGGGTTATTCGTCCCCAGGTGCAGGACTCTGTACTTGTCCTTGTTGAAATTCATGAGGTTTTTCTCTGCTCAGCTCTCCAGCCTGTCCAGGTCCCTCTGAATGTCTGAAGTGTTTTCCTCTCCATCCAGTTTGATATCATCTCCAAACTTGCTGAGGGTGCAGTCTGTCCCCTCATCCAAGTCAGGCATGCTATGTGGCATATTTAGATTTTATTTTTACTTTAAGAAAGCTGCAATTTAGTCTGGATAGAAAGTATACCAATGATATCTCATCGTAGGATTAATAGCTGTGAGTTTATCCACATTTGCTATCCAAATCTAATGTGAAGGAGGAAATAGGGAGGAAATACTTTTTCAACAAAGTAGCTAAAAGAAAAATGCATTTGTATGTCAAAAATAATTAAATATTAAAATATCTTACTTTGGGGAGTTTTTATGGAGTCTCCATTACAAGAGGTATTTCAAAGCAAGTGTACAGAAATATCTTTTAAAATACATTAGAAGTGATAATGGCATAATTGGGGCTACTTCAAGGAAAAGCATGACAACACTCAATACTACAATCAGATGAAAGGAATGAAAGGAAAATGGAAGGAATGGGAAATATCATGGGAAAGCTGAGAGATCTGAGCTGAGTCTAGATACATGCTTTGATTTCATCTGAGCTGTATTTCAAGCACCAAGCTTCTTCAGTTGTGTTCTTCTCTAATTCAATCTAATATTTTAATAAATTTAGAAGGGACTCACTTATTATCCCAGAAGAAAATTATAAAAAGTTGAGATCTGAGAATTCCAAGAATAATGCCATATTCAAATAATGATGATTTTAGACAAAGTATCATCTGTTCCCAAGCACATTCACACCAAAAAAAAAAAGACTGGATTAATGAAAAATTGCCTAACCCATTTTAATTTCTTGTCTTTCTGCTTCCAAGAGCAGATTTTGATTAAACAATTTTCTTGGCAGGATGCTTGTAGATTCTGCTGCAACCACAGAAGTATTATTTCGCCAGGCTGAAAAAAGTGAGTACATGGTGTGACTCACTAAACTATGACAATGATCTTTGCTCTGCAAACACATATTCAATGGAACTTCTGCTAAGATATTTCATGAGAATTTCCACCCATAAGAACAGGTAAACGTATGTAACATTATTAAGAATTCCATTTTTTTGTTGTTTCCTGAAGAAGGAAACAATGCTTCTGTCTATTGCTATTACACTACCAAAGGTTTTTAAAAGGTTTGGGTGAATATACATGATACAAGCTGCAAGGCTGCAGATCAAGAATTGCAAGTGTAAAACAGTACCAAAAAAAAAAAAAAAAAAAAAAACTGCACCTACTGAAATGTGCTAGCAGCTTTAGATTTCTATAGAGGATTTGCATTTTTATTAGCATGCAGTGAGCCAAACTGCACAATGAGTTTGGCAAATATACCAACTTTTGACAGACAGACAGTGATTCAGGAGAACAGAAGGCCCCTGATACAATGTTCAAATATTTATTTACATTTTTGATTGACTTATTTCTTTTCTAGAATATACTGAGGCTATGTGTCTGAGACACAGACAGAGGAGGAGAAGACAGAGGATAAAACAATGCCTTTAAAACAGCCAGAACCACAAGTGTGACAGGTACTTCTTTGTACTTTTGGTCTAAAGAAGAGCAACTGCTCTGTGTTGAATAGTGAACTAATGTTAACTAGTATTTACTGTTTAAAAGGCAAGTAGCATTAATCACTTTGGACCTTGGTGCCTAAACCCACTAAATAAATTAATAGGCCCATCCAAGACTGTCTAAATAAGCAGGTGGCTAAATTCATTGAGCATGCGATCATCCTACATGCACAAAAATGCTTGTGGTGCATTGAACAAATGTTCATGCACAACATCTTGCTTTATAGAAAATAAAGTAGAAAAATACATACATTCTGTTGAGAAGTAATGGTGAATAAAGTTTAGTAGTTAGATCACAGAACTGTAAGGTGAGAACCCACATGTTCATCTCTCTTGGCGTCTGCTAAAACATAGTGTTCAAACATATCAAAGATGATGTTAGCCTTAAATAATAGAATTTCCTGTTTCTGAAATAGGTTTTGTAATTACTAAATTATGATTTTGAAATGGTAGTCATGAATTTTACCTGCCCCCAGAAGTCACTATCTTCTAAACACTTTCTAAAAGCCAGAAAATACTTAACACTTATGGTAATAATTCCCTCATACTATCAGTTAAAGAAATAGACATCTACTTTATGCAGAGGGTATCACCCAAACACACAATACATCTTATATCACTGGGGGGGAAGAACTTTACACTTAAAATAGGTAGATGGAATTGCCCCGTTGTACCCTTCTCAGTGATCCCATCCTTAAGGATGGGATTTTAAAGACTTGTGTGGGTAAACTGAATTGTATTTTTAGGTTGTAAGCTTTTATTAATTTGGTGGGACAATTAACTGAATTAAGTGGAATGTATTGTAATTCTGTGATTATTTTCCATTAATAGATATGTACTATGTATAAAATACTTTGGAGAAATAATAAAAGTAGTATGTTGTATATATATTATAGTATGACAGAATTCTTAAGGTTGGATCTCTTTAGAGATCATACAGTCCAACTCCCCTGCAGACACCAGGTCACCTAAAGCATGTGGCACAGGACTATGTCCAAGTGAGTTTTGAAGATCTCCACAAAGAGACTCCACAATCTCTCTTCGCAACCTGTTCCAGTGCTCCGTCACCCTCACCCTTTCCTTAAGTTCCTGTGGAATTTTTAGTACTTCAGTTTGTGGCCATTTCCTCTAGTCCTGTCAGTGGCCACCACTGAAAAGAGGCCAGCCCCATCCTCTTCACTCTGTCCCTTGAGGTATTTATAGACACTGATCAGGTCCCCTCTCAGCCTTCTCTTCTTCATACTGAACAGGCCCAACTCCCTCAGCCTCTCCTCATAGGGCAGATGTTCCCTGCTCTACTGTAGCCCTGCACTGTACTCCCTCCGGTAGTTCCATGTCCCTCTTGTGCTGGGGAGCCCAGAATTGGACACAGTACTCTAGATGTGGCCTCGCCAGGGCTGAGTAGAGGGGTAGGATCACCTCCCTCGACCTGCTGGAGACTCTCCTCTTAATGCATCCCAGGATCCCACTGGCCTTCTTGGCCACGAGGGCACACTGCTGCCTCATGGTCAACTTGTCATCCATCATGATGAACAGGTCCTTCTCGGCAGAGCTGCTCTCCAGAAGGTCAGTCCCCAGCCTGTTCTGGTGTCTGGGTTTATTTCTCCCCAGGTGCAGGACCTTGTACTTATCCTTATTGAACTTCATGAGGTTTCTCACCGCCCAGTTGTCCAGTCCGTCCAGGTCCCTCTGAATGGTAGCGCAGCCCTCTGGGGTGTCAGCTACTCCTTGTTTTATATCATCAGTAAACTTGCTGAGGGAGCACTCTGTGCCTTCATCCATGTCATCGATGAATAAACTGAACAGCACTGGACTGAGGACTGACCCCTGGGGGACACTGCTAGCTACAGACCTCTAACTAGACTCTGCACTACTGATCACTACCCTCTGGGCTCTGCCATCCATCCAGTTGTTAATCCACCTCAACATCCACTCATCTAACCCACACTTGCCCAGGATGATGCTACAACGGATGGTATCAAAAGCCTTGCTGAAGTCCAGATAGATGATATCCACTCTCCCCAGATCTAGCCAGACGGTCATTCGATCATAGAAGACTATCAGGTTAGTCAATCATGATTTTCCCTTGGTGAATCTGTGCTGACTACTCTTGAGCACCTTCTTGTCCTCCACATGTTTGGAGACAACAGCCAGGATGAGCTGTTCGATCACTTCTCTAGGGAAATTATAACGCTGTAGAGTATAATATGTATAATGTAATAATGTATAATGTAATAATGTATAATAATATTGTAATAGTGTAATGTAATAATGTAATGTATAGTATAATGTTGTAGATAAATGTTTACATAGATAGACATTTACTATATGCTTCATTCAAAATGAAGAAAAATCTCTACTTATACAGCTTCATAACAACAGAGAAGGGGAGGAGAGGGGAGGAGAGGGGAGGAGAGGGG
>JAWLRI010000347.1:124676-141417 GCA_034781795.1 Crypturellus tataupa | reverse complement strand
TGTTGAACTTCATGAGGTTTCTCTCCGCCCAGTTGTCCAGTCTGTCCAGGTCCCTCTGGATGGCAGCGTAGCCCTCTGGGGTGTCAGCTACTATTGATGCAAAGGTATAAGTGAATAATAATGTAAAAGAGACAATTTAAGGCATATTCAAATACAACAGATGCTCATGACTGTAATTTGCAAATAATTTTGTAGTTTCTTTCATCTGAAATGATATGTAGTTAAACTATTGCATTTACTTCCTCAAAGCTGAAATTCAAACTGAAACTCTTCAAATTCTCTAGTGACTGAAATCACAATATGACATTAAAAAAAAAAATCGAGATTTCTTATATCAGCTAAATGAGTACATTTACCTTCAATTTTATGAAAATACATGTTCCTGGAGTGAACAGTCTGAAGAAGGACCGTTTGATCACTGTTCAGAAGCAGTCAGAAATATTAAAATGAATAACAGAAATGGGTAAGAAAGGACTTAGTGAATGTTTCTATGTCATTGTATACATTTGGGGTTAGACGTGTTTTGATTTCTGTGAGCAGACCTACTCTCTTTTTCCTTTTTTCATAGCTCAAAAATATACAGATAGAAGATTTAGAAAAGAAACACAAAAGAACAGCAAAGATGACCAAAGACTGTGACATAGATTAACTGAATAAGTTAGGTTTCTTCAATCTGGAAAAGAGATTAAGAAGGAAAAATAGCTGGACAAATTAAAAATTATGAATGTCATGAGGACAGTTTTTATTATCTCCTCCAAAATTAGAAATTAGGAGACGCAAATGGTATACACAAAATAAATATAAGGACCGAACTGTTTATAAAATGCAGCTTAAATCATTTAACTTCTTACCACAGCATATTGATGAGTCAATAAAGTTTAATAGGCATCCAAGAGATATCAGAAAATTCTAGCAAAATAAATCCATCAAAAAGCACTAAATGCCTATAAGCTTTAGTTCGGCAAGATGCTCAGATGCATACTGAGAAAATATTCGTGAGAAGTGTCATCAAATACTTTTATACTCAATTGTCATATACTCCTAGTTCTCTGTTGATATCCACTTCTAGAGACAGAACACTGAGCTTCAGGGCTCTGCACTGACCTCTGATGTCCTTTCTTATACTGTGGTATTCTGGTACTTTCTGCTCGTATAAACATATGACACTGAACAAATTGATTGTTCAGCAAGACAAAGATGGCAACAGTATTTACAGGTAAACTAAGAAGAAAGAGATAGAATTTGAATCTCTCATTTTTAGTAATTATGAGAAGGCTTTTCCTGGTGATTTTTGAAACTTCCAGGAAAACAAGGGCAGGAAAGTTCGATTAAACTTATAAATGTTTGAGCAAAATTCAAATTTTGAATAATTTACCTTTCCAAATCACTTTTAATATCACCAGACCTCTTTACAAAAAAAAAAAAAAAAAAAAAGAAAAAAGAAAAAAAAGAAACTATTCATTTCTGTGCTATAAATTATGATATTCACCTTACAACTGAGAAAAAAGAGGTACTGGAATTATGACTTATTTGCAAACGTATAGAAAACACAGAAAAACTAAAAATGGAAATTTGAACATGTTCATGCTTACATGCATATATATACATACATATGTTCGTACATGTATATAAATAATCTGTGAAAGGCTCAAAACACTGTTTCTAGAAAAATATAGGGGATGACCTTTCTAGTTCAATTTCCATTTAGTGATGACAATATTGTCACTATTTGAAAGTATTTCACAATACTAGCTGTAGAGGAACAATATGTTCTTTATTACTGCTATATTGAATTAATTATTTTATAAAGGAAAAGATATTAAATGTGAATGTTTCTGTAATAAATGTTTAATTCTCCAGCACTTCAAAAAATGCCCTAAGCGACTATTATTAGCCCATAAAAGCACTAGTTGTGTGCTTTGGAGGTGACATTTCTATGCTGGTGTATGAAGTAGATTGTTGTGAATCTCCTGTTGTGTCCTCAGGCTGGTATGTCGCCAGTAGGATTAATTAATAAAGGAATGACACCACTGACCCACCAGCTGTCAGACCTCAGAGTAAGTTAGACCACATGGTTCATTTTAATTGTCTTCTGATAGTTTTCATTGTTTATATTAATTATGAAACACCTGAGGTATAATTTTTCAGTTATACCTCAGTTCGATTTTGGATTTCCATACACTTGTGCATCTCCTTCTTCTGTTACCTCTGTTTGCTCTTGATTTCTGAAGTCTATAGAGTTTTGAGAAATCAAAGAAAAAGTATTTCTCATATATACATATTTATGTATATTTATATATATTAATTAACATATAAGTCAAGATTCATCATCCAACTTCAGCTGCATGAATATTAGGCAAATTATATCAAAAAGTTGTTCGGGCTCTAAACAGATTCAGTTATATCTCCAGAGTATAATTCATTTTAGCTGTTTTAGACACCTATCACAGAAAGATATTAATTGAATTTTGGAGGTACCTCATTGATTATTGAGGGTACCTTGAAGACTAGACACTACGGATTAATATCATTTGGTTTTAGATATCTGTAATGTAAATGTCTACATCTAATGTAATCACTGGAAACTCCCTTGTATTCAGTGAAGCAAAATAAACACTCTCAGAAGAAGCTCATGTGACAATTGAATCATCTATTTTGGACTGAGATGAATTGCACGTTGCAGGCATATATTTATCTTCACTGACTCTACACAGAGTATGGATAATTATCTTACACGGATATATCTTTATTGTAGATTTATCGTCTTTCTTCTAAATTCTGTATCACACGCAGCTCTTTGTAAGAGGAATGAGAGAAATTCCACCCATATTTCAGGACTGGTAGGGGTAGGGATTACTAAAAAGTCCTCTGACTAGCTCCTAGGGAATTTCAGATGAATCACAATACTAGGTTCGTTGCAAATATTTTATGTATGTAAATATTTTACAACCTTTTTTTTTTTCTTTAATCAAAATGTTCTGTGCGCAATATTTGATTTCAGAAAAGTTCTGAAGTTTGGCTCTCCCTCACCAGCTCATACGAGAGTTCAAAATTTCTTAGCCATGAAAATCCCACTTCCTCTACCTTAGAGACGCTAGATGTCATTCCTCATACTTTTCAGTTCCCTTCAAACCCATGCAACATTACCATACACAAATCTGTTTTGCCCAAGCTTCACTTATTCTGCAAAACACCATTCCTCACAATCTGGCCATTCTTTCTGACACCCTCTAACACCTTTTGGTTGGACCTCCTTTTTAAAATAAAAAGTCCATACCTCTTTAACACGCTACTTTCAATATCTTGGACAAATATAATTTTGATATGTATTTGAAAGTATATTTTGAGGGTGAAAGGAGTGGGCAGGTCTAAAAAAAAATCCTATTGCTTTAAAGATTATTTATTTTACACATGCAGGAAAAAAAAATATTTCCTCTATATTTAACATAGATAACTAGGATTCCTTTATTATCTGGATTGATTAGAAACCTATCTAGAATATTTTTCTCAGCAGTTAAAGTCTAAAAAAGTGGGATTTTTGGATTCATATGAGACAAAAAACTCCCATCTTTTTGCTCCAATTTTAAATGCAGCAGAAAATACTTTGAATGTACCTATTGCTTTCCATTAAATATAAATGGCGTCCAAAAGAAAGGTAACTATAAATTATATATATTTTTTTCTTTTTTTAAATGACTAAATATAAAGAATAAGCCCTATTATTTTCTCCATTAAATCTAAATAAAGGATGAAAAATGAAAATTTTACTTTCCTATCTCATATAATCTTTTTTTGTTTGCTTGTTTCTACTCCTCTTTAGAGACATCTGAAATTCTTAAATTAAGATTCATTTAATTCATCTTCAAAATTTCCAGTCCAATTGGATTTGCCAGTTCAGATACTAATGACACGACAAGTACTGCAACCGAAGGAACTATACATCAATAAAACAGCTAAGGCTAATCTAAATAAATTACAGTCTTAAAATGAGTGCCTGCTTTGAATTGTATCTGTGTAAAGTACATCAAGAAAACACAACAGATCTCTAAAAGATTTCCAATCTGGTTGCCTGTCAAATAATGGTATGAACATCTTATGGTATTGTCAAAGAAAGATCATTATTTAAAATGTAAGAAAAAAAAAATAGCCTTACAATGACATAATCCAACACCATCTTCAAAATTTCAGTCTTGTAACAGTATAAGTTAAAGCCCGAATATGCATTTAGAATGAAGAAATTCACTATCAGTGGTAGGAAGAAAAGTGAATGATCTAGAAAGGCAAAAAAAATAAGTGTACATGATCAAAATAGGTTTAAAAGTAATTGTACTGTTCTCATGCAATGAAGAACAGTATCTCCACCCCCTTTGTTTTTGTTTTTGTTTTTCCCCCCAAAGTTTTATATTGTGTCACCTATGAATTATGCAGGCAAGGCTGAGTACACCTGTCCTTACCCCTTCATGCCATAAAGTCTCCAATGAGTTGCACGAATGTACAAAGAGGGAATGAAAGATGATTAAACTGCTTTCCTAGGAGGAAAGAAGAAAATTTCCCAAGAAGGAGATAAAAAGAAAAGAAAGGACACAGTTTCTATCTAGAAGGCTAAGTAAAACAACCAAGAGAAACATAGAAAGAACAGTAGGAAGGAGGGAAACTGCCACTGAGGAAAAGTGAGACAACACAGCAAAATAGAGAAAGAAAAGATACAGGAACAGATATCAGATGCAGAGGGAGCGAAGAGTAGGGTAAGTGAAAAATTCCTCCAAGAGACATATTCACACAGCATATGAGGTTTTCATTCCTTATGTTGGACGTTGCCAATTCTGAAGCACAGTAAAAGCAGTGGAGGTAAAATCTGGCAAGCAGGTTTACTGATGAGAATTCAAGTCACAGCCCCAAGATCAATCAATCAAACAAACAAACAAACAAATATAATGTATTTGAGAAATGCCTTTTTCTTAAAACTTTAGAAAAATCTATATTCAAATTAGACTGTAAAAAAGTACAGAAGATATGACTAGCTAGGGCCTTCCTAGCCCCAAACCTATAGCACTGCATTCATAGCTTCCTTTTTATTCCATATATTTAACAGAACAGCTAGTCAGACATACTACCTTTAAAAAATTCTTCAACTTTCAAAAGAAGAGAAAATACTGTATATCCTTTAAAGAAACAAAATGTATTAAAATGTGAGAACTTCGTGATCAAATATGCTGAGTCAACCTCAAAATAATTTACTTATTTTTCAACCTCCACCCTTTCCAACAGAGGATATGTTTTTTATATCATCAGATTTAGCAATATTTAATTATTCTACAAGATCCTTATTTAAATAAAATGGCAATATTTTAGTTTAAATAAAAGTTAATTTAAATTGAATTAAGTTGTTTTAATAAAATAGCAATCATCTCTTCATCTTCAGAGATAACTCGACATTATTATCCTCTTGGTATCTTCTCATAAGAGGTCATTACATTAGTTCTTCCCATAACTTTGTAACTTGATATTAACCATTTTGCAGACAATGTAAAAGAAAATGCAAATAAAACTGCAAATATTTCTTTAGTTCAAATATTATTCCTCTTGTCTCTTTTCTGTATGGTGGTTAATACTTCCTCAGTCAGGTGGACAGTGGGATATAATGCACCAGTATTTTGTGGGTGATACCATATTTTGAGGAGGAGATGGTATGTTGGAGCGCAGGGCTGCCATTCATAAAGCCTTTGACAAGTTTGCTAAGGTTTATTATCGAGGTAGTAATGGGCCAACAAAAATATCAGTACATCCAAGAAGGAAAAAAGGAAAAATGAAAAATCCTAGCTCAAAATAAACCCATGCAATAGTTTAGACTGGATCATGGCTGGGTATAAATCAGTTTTTCAGAAATGAACTGGAGGCCTTGGTAGAGAAGAAGTTAAACATACACCTGTAGGGTGTTTTGGTAGAGAGAGGCCAACTGGCCTATGTGAGCAACAACATAGTCAGCAGGTCAAAGGAAATGCTGATTCCTATCTATGTGACACTTGTAAGATCACATCTAAAGTACCATGTCCAGTTTTGAATTCCCCAGCAGAAGAAAGATATCACCAAGTGGGAGCCATGGCTGAGAGCCACTAAGGTGATCGGCGGTCTGGAGGACGAGTTGGATGAAGAGACACTGAGAGAGTTGGACATGATCAGCCTGGGAAGGAGAAGGCTTGGGAAGCCACAGGGACTAATAGTGACCCACAACCCAGGGAGGATGGAAGGGCTGTAGATAGTAATCAATCAGACAAACATCATTCTAATTCACTCTAATGCTAAAATGCGAGTTCTGGTGTATTGTCTAAGCAGCAAACATCTAAGAACTACGATATGCCTAAAACTGTGTGTTTCAGTTTATAGTATGTAATATTTTATATATTTTTAATATTTTATATTAATAGGAGTAAGTTTGAATTAGAATAAAGTTAATTCAATATCTTGAGAAAAGATACTGTACTGGATAAAAAGTAATATAGTGTGAAGATTTTTGAACCTTATTCTATATATGTAGAGAGGTAATGTGCAATTTATTAATTTTCTAGAACTCTTGTGAGGATAATAACAAAACATACATAAACTGAAAAGTGGTTTATATTAGAGAGGCAGTTTAAACTTTAAAACTCATAAAATAAACTTACCTTTCCTTAGATATTTAGGTACACATTAGATACTTACCATTTAAAATCATCCACATGGTCTATAAGCATTTGAAAATGATTTGATCAGAATCAGAGAAAATTCATCTTGGGACATTGGGTTTTTATCTAAGACCGTTAAATGGTTCTTCAGACACTGGCTGTGATTTCACAATTATGTGAAGGTACAGTTGTGAGGCGAAGGAAACAATAAAGAGGGTGCAAGAATCTGACTGCTGCTTGATAGCAAGCAAACAGGATAGGTGGTATCACCACTAAATTTACACCTCATCATTGCTTGGTTTTCTTTTCTTAGCAGTCTAGTTATTTTTCTCCACAAAATGTTTCATATATAAAACTAGGGTGATATGATGAGAAAGTAGATGTTATGCCAAAGATGTTTTAGAGGATGTGAAAAAACTTCTCATAAGAATGATTTAAAATATCATTTGGTAAATCAGTTGGACTTGACTTGAAATAAGTCAGTTTTCTCAAAGAATATGTCTTTATTTAAATCTGAAATACCATTTTACATACAGTTTACAGTTTTAACTCTTGTAGAAGTAAAATATGAGAGTTCACTGATATAAGCCTTTGTATTCTCTGCATATACCATATTTTATCCATGTATATTCAGTGCAGCATGAAAAATGGGTACAAATGTTCATGCATTGTCCCAAAAGGGACCTCTCTTTTGGAATATCTTTACTCATTCCTTCGTTGTTCTGTTGATCATAACTATTAACATATAGTTATTTATGTTAAATAGTGAATGAATGAATAATTAAAGACAAATAAGTTTCTATGGAATTAGATAACTTCTGGAGGCACTAAATAGTCTGATCTACCAGCAAAATATACTTGAATGTATGTATCATTTTTAGAAATGCTTCTGAGAACCAGATCAGATTCACAGATTTAGGAAGCGGAATAAACCAGTTCTATCCAGTACATGAAAAAGAAAGTTACTTGTTGGTTAGTGCATTTGAAAAAATATCACTAGTCATGGCTCATTTCTTCACTTTTTACTATAGAGAGTAGGGTTTAAAAAAAAATTAAATATAACCTCTTCATGAAACAAGAAATGTGTCAAGTGTCTAGGTGACAACTTGCCTGTCAAGTCTGTATCTGATGCAACTTCAAATTATCAAGATGTTATTGACCCCTGAAAACAGCAGTTTCTGCTGACTGAGCTGCTGACACCATTCTATAATAAAATGTATCTTGCTGGAACATTAATTCAAACTAACCTCATCTGCCTTGTGAGAGAATTGCTAGGGAGATTGTTCCCTGGAAACTCTTTTTCTGAGTTTTGTTGAAAGAATAATTATTCTTTAACTGTTTTAGCGATTTAGTCTTTTACAAGTTCACAAAAGTGAAGTTCTTTCCCCATTGAATATTGTTCAACTCCTTTCAAAGAGAGAGAGAGAAAGATTTTCAGGTCATAGATCATAAAATAAAAAAATAAATCTGGTATGTTTTAATCTTATAAAAAGAAAAAGATAAGAAATTTCTTTCTTATATATTAATTATGTAACTAATTACATCTCCACAGTATTCTCTAGGGCTTTTAAAGTATTCATGGGTATACACTATACCTACATGTGCAGAACAGCATTTAAGTATATTTCTAAATGTCACAGTAGTAGAGTAGAAATTTAAACTACATAGGTATACATACATATATATATGTGTGTATATATACATAAACACACTCCATTCACTGAATATTTAAAATATTTTTATAAGCACATTATTTACATTCAGCAATTGCAAGGAGTGCTTTGCATGTGCAAGAGTCCTTTTTAAAAAATGCCATCTTTGTTTATTTGCCTTGATAAAAGCATTTAGAGCGTCCTCCATAGTCACCTCTTAAACTAAGCGATAAACAACATATTCATTGAATTTAAAAAGTGAATGTGTAAATATATTTGTATAATTATTAGTATTTAATTTTACTTCACAGCTTTTGATAGAGAGTAAGATCTTGCCTTTTTTTTTGCCCATGACTCCTAACAATGTTCCTGAATATAAGCATTGAAGAAACATTAGGAGCTATAGTACATACACTTGCACATGCATTACTGCAGAGTGCACAATTTGATTTTTACCTGTCATTCTGCATTTCAAGAATAAGAATGTATTCAGGAGTATGATCCTAAACTAATATAAATTGTGATAAACCCACTGATACCAGTGTTAGGTTCTAGGAGAACTGTCAGAAAATTCACCTCACAGCTGTATCTGAGCATAGGTAAAAGTGATTATTGCCTAGGGCAGTGGTCTGATGCAAGCTGCAAAAGCACTACAGCTATGCTGTCTACTATGACTATTCCTGTGCTTTGGAAATCCAGTCCAAATACTGCCTCTGCATTTAGAGAAGAGAATGAACTATGTGTTTTTTTTTTTAATATTAGAGATAGTCATTTCTACTTTTGTTCAAATTCTTTTCATCCTAGCTTATCCTTCTCTGAATAGCAGTAGGCTGACCTGAGCTCCTGATGCTTGTGGCTGCAAAATTAAGTTTGGTCTGTCTTTTTCAGAAACAGTTAGCCTTTTCTGATTCACCTGTTTAACTTCCAAGTACTTTTTATAGAATGTCAGAAGCAATTCGCAGATCCTCTCTCAGTATCACGTACTTTGTACAAAACCATGCTCTGCTAAGGAAGGCTGAGAATGATATCTATGCTTCTCCATACAAGATTTTCTCAGGAAAGTTAATCCTTTCCCCTCTTCCTCCTCCCATCCCCAATACTGTGTTCACCATATTCCAGAAATTAGCATTTTGTTGCTAATTACTACAACAATTAATTCAGTTTTCATGCATATTTCCAATGTATTACATTATCTTTCATTGCTCTTTATTGCAGAAACACTAAGCTGTCACAAACCATTGCTTCACATATCACAAAATCACAGAAAGAACAGAATGGTTGAGCTTGGAAGAGACCTCTACAGATCATCTAGTCCACCCACCCTGCTCCAGCAGGGACACCTAGAGCACATGGCACAGGGTGGCATCCAGGCGGGTTTGGAAGATCCTCAGAGAAGGAGACTCCACAACCTCTCTGGGCAGCCTGTTCCAGAGAGATGAAACCTCCCGAGTTTCAGTTTGAATACATTACCCCTTGTTCTGTCGCTGGCTGCCACCGAGAAGAGTTTGGCCTCATCCTCCCTATATTCACCCCTCAGGTACTTATACATATTGATAAGATCCTCTCTCAATCTTCTTTTCTCCAGGCTAGACAGGCCTACCTCGCTTAGTTTTTCCTCATATGACAAATGCTCCAGTCCCTCAGTCATCTTGGTTTCTCTACACTAGACCCTGTCTAGAAGTTCCACATCTCTCTTGTACTGGACAGCCCAGAACCGCACACAATACTCCAGGTGCAGCCAAACCAGAGCTGGGGAGAGGGGCAGGATCCACTCCCTCGACCTGCTGGCAACACTCCTCCTGATGCAGGCCTGGATCCGATTGGCCTTCTTGGCCATGAGGGCACATTGCTGACTCATGGTTAACCTGTTGTCAACCTGGACTTTCAAATCCCTCTCCGTGGAGCTGCTTTCCAGATGGTCACCCCCAAATCTGTACTGGTGCCTGGGGTTATTCCTTCCTAGGTGCAGGACCCTGCACTTGTCCTTGACATATAACCCGCTTCACATAAAATCCACTTTTTTTGTTATTTCTTAGCAGTGAACTTTCTCTATTTAATGTTATAGCATTGAAAACCTCTGTGGTATTGGGGCCCTATTTAAACAAGCCCCAATCAGATATCAATTCAAACACACATGTAATTTTAGACACAGCCATAATCTTACATAAATCTAAGAGATTGTTCACAATGTTATATGATTGCTCTGACAGATCTTTTCTTTTTTTTGGTACCTTTGAGCTATGTTGCTGAAAAAGATTTGGTGCAAAATTAAATCACCCTTAGGAAATTACTAGAATTACTGGAACTTAAATGCTTTTTAAGTTCATTAATATCTCATATTGTTACTTACTGACCATTGTGCCTGACAGGCAAATGCTGTTGTAGCCAGAGGCTTTAACAGAAGTCGCCTCTAGAGAAAGGTGGTTCTGGGTAGGGGAAAAAGTTTTTGTAAATGATGTTTTTGCCACGCTTCTAGCAAATAAATATTGTTACAAGTCTATCTTTGCATCCAAAGAAGAATAAATCTGTTTTTATGGACTTCCCTAAAGATTTCATAATGCCCTAACTACGTGTTACCTTAGCAAAGGGAAATTTATCAAAAGTTGATCAAGTCTATGCAATTTCATATACAAATGGTACATTGATCCACGTCAACGTGCAAATAGAGGTAAAAAAATAGCCCACAGGAAAAAAAAAAAAAAAAAAAAAAAAAAAAACTCTGCCACTCCAAAGGGGTTAAGAGTTAAGATCTCTGTAAAGACTTTTTTTTTTTGTATATGTGTGTGTGTGTGTGTGTCTTTACATAATCTGTCAGGCTCTTAACCAATCTGTTTAAGATTATCTGAGTAAAGGACCAGCATAACATGCCTTCTCTGTTGGGGAGCAAAACAACAAACAAACAAACAAACCAAACCAAAAAAAAAAAAAAAAAAAAAAAAGAGAGAGAGAGAGAAGCTGAAGCAGCTGAAGAACCTAAGTACTCATGAAATATGTGAAGTCATCAGTCATCAGGCATGAACACAGATATACCCTGCAAGGGAGAATATCTTCATTTTCATCACAAATATCTGTGCACAGAAGTGCAAAGCCATCTGCATTACTCTGCAGTAGGAAAGCAGTAAAGCAGTTTTCTGAACTGATTCAAACAGGGTTGTTTAAACAGTAATTTTCTGGTCCCCAGTACGAAAATGCAATGTGCAATGTAGGTACTTTGTGTGTAAAGACAAGGTGGATTTTAGCCTAAGAAATGGATAGCAAAAGCTGTAAGAGTATATAGTAAAATGAAATTAAACATCAGTTCTACTCAAGAGGAACTAGACTGCAGGAAGGAACCTGAAGGAATTCAAATTGTAAAATGTATATTTTGGTGGGTTAGGTTGTCATATAGGCTTACAGCATAAAATATCTTATACTGTTTTAGCTAGTATACGATAACAAGCAGTGTGTGCATAATGTGGGCATAAAAGTTATACTTCTATTTTTTTTACTGAGACTTTTTTTTTTTTTTTTAATAGTACTCTTTATTTCCTTTTTCCTGGAGCAGATAGTATCAGACTAATAATAAAATATTTATTTTTCAATTTTAATAGCAAGTATAAGTATAAGAGAATGTAGTATATGAGAAGACTTTTTCTCTGATGAGAAAGATCTCATGTTTTACTCCATAACCAGACTAAGCATTTTAAAACAAGTACTACATTGGCTTTTTGCATAAGTTTTTTAAAGAAAATGGAAATTACAGAGATTGTCTTGGGACTACACTATAGACTTAGTCTTTCATTTTCCTTTTTGGTAAAAATGAGCTTTCAGGCTGATGAGCTGATGTCTAATCTATCAGCATATGTTCTGGTAAATGAAACTGGAGACTGTCTATATAACATTTGCTGATGTCAGCAAAATTAATAAATGCAAGTTAATAGTTATTTGAACATAGCTTAAGTATTTCATATTAATTGTCAGCAAATACACAAGAGGAAGAAACTAAAAGAGCAGATTAGTTTTATGTACAGCTTTACCAGTGTTCTCAGTTGTTGTTTGTGCATAAAGAGGGAGATAAAAGAATCAAGGACTACCAAGTAGAACATGAAATATTATAATGACTGCTGATGCCTCATTGTGGAGTAACCCATCATTAATCATGCATCCTGACACTAAAGAATGACCGCATTTGATAGCTATATTCAAAAGTTTAGTTAAAGGTCTTTAAAAAAAAAAAAAAAAAAGCTTCTAAGGGACCAAGAATGCACAAGGATAAGGCATTCTAGAGTTTTCAGTGGTAAGGCTAAGACAGAAACAGCATTGTGCTGTAGCCAAGTTCTTCCAAGTAAACTGATCTTTTAAGTTTTTGTTGATTATATTCTTTCAAAAAAATATTTCTACAAAAGAAAGCCTGATAAATTATCCCAAATGGTTCTCATATACCAGATTTAAATTCTGAAGTTATTAAACTGTATTTATTCTGAAGGCAAGACAATACCTCTAATAAAAGTATTCTCCATTTCATCTAGATTGACCCAAGATTGAGTTCTACTTTATAAGTATATTAATTATATTGTTTTCCAAGATTTCCTTTTGCAACTCCTGTTGTTAGAGCTTCATTATTTCCTATAAATGGAACTTCATAGAAATTCATGTCCAAATGGAACCCTATAGAAATTATTTTTTTCTTGAAGATTAGGTCAAATTAACACAGCTCAACAAAAGTTCGTGAAGTGGTACTCTATACTAATAATTAGTTTCATTTAAAAATAAAATAAAATAAAAATTCACAATATGCTGCAGGATGAGGAATCAGTTGTACTTTGTGCTGGAATTATACTTACTAACAGAATTGAAAAGCAAAAGCTAATGTAATGAAGTCCATGACTCTAAAAATGAAATCCAATAACTGCACTATTAACTTCAATACTTCTTGTAGCACAGTAAGCAGCGTTGAACGACACTGGCCAAATGTTTATGCTGGAACTGTCTATTTTACATGAATTTATGCTGTTTTAGATAAACAAATAAACAAAAAATCCTCTTCAGATACTCCTAATACTTAGATACTCCTCAGAGTAACTTTTATAAAACTCAGAAGCAGACCCTTGGGACTTTATATTTTCTGACTATTCAACTGTTTCAGCAGAATTTCATCTAATTTTTTAATCGTTCAATCTTGTAAACTAAAAGTCAAAGTCAATGAAGAAACTCACTGCACCAGTCAGCAGCTAAAAAAAATAGTGTAAATGTTGATGAATTGCATTCACCATTTTAGTAAAGCTGTACATTTGAATAAAAGTTAGTCTGTAGTTACAGTTAAACATTCAGCTCTTCCTATTAAATTTGGGTCATTTAGTTTTAATATTATTCTGAAAAGTGAGGTATGTAACACAATAATATTATTTAGCAATATATATTCAGTGAGCGTAGCAACAGGACATGTCCTGTCCTTGCAAGGTCAGTCTAGCTTTAGATGAGGCAGTTTGCTCAGATATTGAAAGCTAGGTGTAGTTAGGAAATCAACGTTCAGATTAATCCTCATTCAAAATATCTCAGTAAGAATAACAAAACATAAACCATACGTATGCAATATTTATTTTTAATTTTGCTCTGTTCCACTATTATTGAAACACATTAGAGTTATAGTCATTAATTCAGATATTTCTTTAGCTCCAGTACACTACTAATATCAAGATTCTTTTTTTTTTTTTTTTTTTTCCAAACAGTATAATGAATGCAATTTTGAGTTTTGGTTTCTGGAAAAATACACCATTGAGATTTATTGCTCTTTTTCATCAGTCATTCCGCTAACACTGGTGAAGATGTGCTTATGTGCATGCTTAGGTAAAATATATGCTGCAATTCACATTATCAAGACATAACTCTGTGAATTAAAGGACTCTAGAATGTGTTGCAAGAGTCTTTACAGCAGCATGTCCATCAGGATCACCTGAGACTTTGCAGACTGCTGCTTTGCTGAATTCCCATAATTCAGCTGACCTGCAGTCCTGCATTATACTCCAGTGCAACCACATTCCTATACTATATATGATCTTAAACTAACTATGAAATATCTCATGACTTCTTTGTACAAAAGACATTTCTGCATGGTAAGAACAGTTTCTGCTATTTAAAAATGTCCACTCTGGCCTTTATCTTCCATCCTGGACAACATATTGAAATGTAGAAATGAGTCTTGGTACAGAAAGAATTTCATTTTGGATTGTACAAAATTCCTACTTGGAGAACTCCTGCACTAATTAGTCAAATATTATTTTGTGAAGGTAGGTGGGAGTTCAGTCAATCTTCTAGTCTCTGATGATTCCATTGTTTTAAATCAGTCTATGGTCTCACCTCATCAGAGTCTAACTGGGAAATTCCTCAATCATATGGTGAAATTATGAATCATAAGCTCAGCACTGATACCCTGCTCACAATTACAATGGTAAAAGCAAACTAATTTTCATATTTAGAACTGAAATTTCACATCTTTTACAATAAGTTCCTCAGAACAATTTCTCATTAGCTACATTCATTAATTATATGTCATCAGTCTTAGCAATGTGTATAATGATACACATGATACACATTATCATCATCAGAAATAATTACACTATTCATATTAGCCTTTTTTACAACTACTATATAAATGAAAGAAGTCTAAGTCCACAATTATTTTTTTTTGAAACTTTATCATAACTCATAGTGATTTAAACATTCATTAAGGCATTCATAAGCCTTTATAAGCATAAATGACAAATATTTTCCTTTGTGTTAAAAAAGGATATTAATGGCTATTGGTTAAAGATAATGTCCAATGTAGCGGTTAAACATCTTCTCTTTCAATTCCTGCCTGTAGAACTTTAATTTTAAAAATTAGTGAATTCCTTAATGTAAATTTTCTTATAGGACTGGTTTTCCTTTGTGTCTTGAGATGTAATTCCATAAGGCAATTTGATAAAAGGGTTAATTTATTTTTAATTAATAGTTTAAAGTAAGTTTTACCCTGCTTCTAATAACTGAATATTTAATGGAACTCAAACCTGCAGGGAACCAAATTCCCATTGTTTTTTGTAGCATTTAGTTGGAAATTATATGTCTGGGTGGATATTTTATGTCTGTATATGCATGCATATTTTAATATCAAGATAAATATTTTTTAGATTTGGTCAAGGAAATCTCTACATTACTTGATGAGTGCAGATTAAAAAAAAAAAGACAGAAGAGGGAAGAGAAAATATTATACAATGAAAATAATAACAAACATGCTTATTTACCACAGAAGGCAACTGTTTAACAGTAGAAAGAGAAGAAAATGGTCAGAATATTGAAAGTAAACCTTCATTTTCAATATCCTTGAGGATACTCTACTAATCATCTTGCATATGAGATAACTGTCAAGGAGCAGAACTAAGTGAGATCAAAATAAAAGTCAAGCAGTTCTGAAATTTGCCTCTAAACATGAAGATTTTTCTTTCTGACAGGGAATTTTTTCAAGCTTTAGGTCTTTTCAAGTGTCCTTGTATATAATGTTTGTTAAGGTTCATTAGCCTGGGCCATGGCCATGAAGATTTATCCTTTCAGTTCTCATTAGAAAGATGCTTTATTGAACTTTTGCCTCCCCACATCCAATACCATGATGCAGACATGAAGATGTAAAGAGACTGTGACACCTCAGTTGCCCTTATTCTTCATAATCCCACAGCAAGCAAAAGAGAACTTTTGCAGATCTCCCAGACCTAGGTACCTCCATTAGGTTTGTCATGAAAATATCTAAAAGTCTATGGCTTAGTTCAGTCCATTTATCCAGAGGATAAATTATTTTTTTAGCATGTGCATAGGGAGCAGCAATGGCTAGTTGTCCTGCCTGGGCAGGGAACTGAAAGCCAAGTGTGGTAGGAAAGTGAGCAAGGTGGATGATGTCCCTCAGTACCTGGCAGGGTAGGGACAGCAATCAGATGCAGCTCAGTGATTGCATAAGTGACACAGTCACTCAGAGGTCCAAGGTGAAGTGGGAGATCAGTCCCCCAGCTGGATCAGGGAGACAGCCAGGCAGATGTGCAATTGCAACACAACTCAGGTGAGAAACAAGGCAAAACTCAGGAGTATATTTTGAGCTGCCCTAGGGAGACCCTGATAAAGCTCATCACACCTCTTTCCCATCACTCTCATCAACACTTAAAATATCTAAAAGGCTACAATGTTGAAATCTCTCTTTAAAACAAAACAAAACAAAACAAAACAAAAACAGAAAAACAAAAACAAACAAACAAAAAATCACCTGATACTTAATCACCATACTGACAAAAATGTCTACCAATATTTCACAGTGACGGCAACAGTATGCTCAGTTCACTTCTTCACTTCTGTCATAGAATCATAGAATCATAGAATGCCTAAGGTTGAAAGGGACCTCTAGAGGTCATCTAGTCCAACCCCCCTGCA
>JAWLRI010000347.1:86383-109000 GCA_034781795.1 Crypturellus tataupa | reverse complement strand
TTTTGTTGTTTTTTTTTTTTTTTTTTTTTTTTTTTTTTTGTCCGAACTGAAGAAAAACTGGAGAGAGGGAATAAAAAAAAACAAACAGAAAAAAGGAATAGGAAACATGGTAAATAAAAAAATTGGTTTCAGGTTGTTTTAACTCTTCATTTTTGTTTAGGATCTGAGAAGGATTGCTTATTTGTATCAAAGCTGGAATAAAATGAAACAGAATAATTGCTCTACTTCAGTATCAAACATAATCCACTTGCCTGAATCTGTCCTGTAAGGGTTATGTGTTTAAGGAAATGTAATGTATCTTAAGAGGGCTTGCATGTGATAGTACACTTTGACCAGAAATATATAATATTATTGGTGCCTTTAAAAATCTCTTAACTTCTATAATCAGAAAGACTTTATTCTACCATTTAATCTGGTATTCTCATCCTTAAAGCAACAAGGAGAATGAACATATACGTTGCAACAAATTAACAGAAAATATTCTAGTACAAAAATCTATGGGCATGGATAGGATGCACCCACAAGTCCTGAAGGAGCTGATCGATATCACTGCAAAGCTGATCTCAATTATCTTTGAAAAGTCATGACAATCAAGGGAGTTTCCTGAGGACTGGAAGACAGCAGATGTCTTTTGTACAGTTTGTACAAACAGTTTGTAGGATGGATATTTGTTGTCTTCTGAACTACAGGCCTCACATTGATTCCTGGAAAGGTGATGGAGCATTTCCTCCTGGATATCATTTCTAACTAAGGACAGAAAGGTGATTGGGAGTAGGCAGCATGTAATTGCAAAGGTAAGTCATGCTTTATCAGACTGATAACCTTCTACAATGAGAAGACTGGCTCAGTAAACAACTGGAGAGCAGTGGATGTTGTTTTTCTTGACCTTAATAAGACTTTCAACACTGTCTTCCCTAATACCTTCTTTAACAAAATGATGCGTTTAATAAGAGTTAGATAAATGGATAGTAAAGTGGGCTGAAAACTATCATCTGAGCTACTAGGTTCAAAGAGTTTTGATGAGAAGCATGAAGTACAGGTGGAGTGTATTCTTCAGCAGTGTACTCCAGGGCTCAATATGGAGTCCCTCAGAAAAACTGGAAGGTGATTCAGCACTAGGTGCATTGGCATTCAGAGGGATTTTGACAGGTTGGAAAAATGATCCAACAGAAATCTAATGAAGTTCAGCAAAGGCCATTTCCAAGTCCTGAACCTGGGAAGGAATAACCCCATCCACCAGTACAGACTGTTGCAACATGCAGCCAAAGAGTAGCTTTTAAGCGTTAGACCTTGGATTCATGGGGAATAACAATTTGGTTATGAAACAACAATGTGCCTTTGAGTCAGAGAAGGCTAGCAGTCTCACAGGCTTCATTAGGAAGAGCAATTCCAACAAGCTGGGAGGTGGTCCTTCCCCTGTAATCAGCACCTGTGAGATCATACCTGCAGCACATTATCTGCATCCAGTTCTGGGCTCCTCAGTACAAGACAGACTTAGGCTCCCTGAAGTGAATCCAGAAAAGGACCATGAAGGCAATTTATAGAATGGAGTACATCTTGTATGAAAGAGTTTGTGGTGTCTCTATCCTTGGAGGTATTTGAAGACTGATTGGCTATACCCATGAGTAACCTGCTTTCTCTGACTCTGCTCTAAGACAGTAGGTTAGATTAGATAATCTCAAAGATCCCTGATAACCTAAATAGTATTGTTACCATAAAGTTTACTGTTGCTTTAGAAAAACACTGCTAAGTCTGATTTCTATCACTCTATCATCTATTGTGCTGACTTCTTCTTACTGTTGTTCTTGCTGTGGTTAATATTCCTTCTACTCATTGCTGATTAATGACATACTGCTCATATAACTAAGCATATTGTCTTGGAGGGTTCCATAAAGTTATTGTACTTCATTACATTTTTTCCCCCTCAATAAACTTGATCATGTTCCAGAAGTTTTACATTTGTACAACTATCTTTAAGGATCTAAAATTTGGAACTAAATCTGATGGAATGTGTCATAAGAGAAATAAATTATTTCCAGACTGATGACCTGATGACTGTTTATAAAGAATGAGGATTTACTTTTTTTTTTTTTTTTATGTAACCAATATTTTCTCCCTTAAAATTAATAGGAATTTACCATTTACTTTATTAGCATAATTACATCACAGCTGAAAGCTGTATAGTAAATGGGCCACGTAATAAATATATATATGCTATATATATATTTTGCTTAGGATTGCATTTTCCTTTATTCCTCTATCTTATATAAACATAATCATACTAGCAACACAAGTTATGAATATGCGTATCATCTGGCAAACAAGCATATTTAAACAATTACCAAATCCATATCCCCCTGCAAACATTTGGCTGAACAATAATTGCTCTGTGAATGAATATGCAAAAATAATACTGAAAGATTCAAGTATGTTCAAATTGAACCTGTCTGACTTTGCACCTTCTTTAAACTTTGGAGAGAAAATGTTGTTGATTTAAAATCTCTGAGTTATCCAATCAGTTAAATGTTATAAAATGACCGTTTCTATTTATAATATTAAAATTAACTAGTGACACAAAGATCAGTTTGTTTCTGTTTATAGTATTAAGTGTTCTTCTTTAATTTCTAGTGCCATTGCTAAAATGCACATACAAAATTACTTGGGTGATGCATAAGTTTTCTTTGATGACCAAGAATGAGTGGTTTACATATACAAATCCCATTTGGAATTCTTCATATTATAATGTCCATCTACCATTCATAAGGATTAATTTATGAAATATCAATGAGCTTTTAGAAATTATTTTGCATGTAGAATCCCTATGTATTTCTCTAATAAAGCAAGAATTTTGCTCACCACTATAGCAGCTACAATACAATACCTAAAGGAATGAGAGATTGGCTTTTGAATGTTAGAATAGGTCAAACAGTGAGTCATCTGTAGGCAAGTAATAAAATATAATAAAAAAGGGTAAAAAAAAAATAGGAAGTTCAGAATGTCTATAAAAGACAAAAAGGATTCTTTTCACATCTTTCCATTATAGAATAAATGATCTGAAGGGGTATAAATAAAACCAAACACAGATTGTCAAACAACAGCAACAACAATCTAAATACAAAAAGTTTCTTCATCTAAGAGGAAAAGAGAAGAAAAAGATGGAGAAGAATTTGTGCTATCCAGTTTTATGACTTTGGGGGGAAGGCTTTTCTTTTTTCAAAAGAGGAGAAAGATACTAAATACGTCTGTCAATCATGCAAAAATAAAATTAGAGATAGGGAATAAATGTTAGTCATTTATTTTCCAAAATAGCTGTTTCTAACATTCTAAACTATTCATGATTTTAGTTCAATATATTGAATATTTGTACAAAATATAAATGAACAAAATTATTAAGTACTTCACCTTATATTGCTTTATTGTTACTGAGATGCTTTCAAAGCATTTTGATTTTGTAGCAAGAGCGTTGATAATGTTTGTAACATGCTAACGGAAACTAAAGATTGAAGATTGTTAAATAAAGTTTGATACCACTTTCATTTAGTTCAAAATCTCATGATTAGGTTCTGCCTCTGGGAGTTAGGAAGCCATTGGTTTCACTTGTTTTCCTTTCTATATAATTTAAACAATGTTTAGGACTTAATAAGCAGTGCAGTTGGCACCAATTGGCAGAATATTCTGAAGTTGGTGTTTTTCAATCATACTTTGAAAGTTTTCTTTTGTAAAGCTAATCATTTATTGATGAAAGGAAAGAACAGAATCAAATGATATGGCTCCTCTCACCTAATTTAGACCTTTGCAATGTAGATCTCTATAGGTGAGCTAGTCACCTTAGGTTCCTCTTTACTCCGTAAAGAGAAATAGGCACTTCTAGGGCATGATTATTTCATCCTAAAGTAGATGTCAAAAATAGGTCAGGTGAATTGCTCCCTAAAAAGTGCCTCTTTTTCTCCATTGACAATAAAGAGAGCCCAGGGCAACTAGTTCAGATGTAGATGTCTGTATGGTAGTCAACTAAAATTAGATGAAATTGATGCTATCCTGGATGTGTCAGCAAGTCATACTGCAGGAGTTCTGATATCTAGGAAGCAATGACCCACTTTTTATGGTTAGAGTTAGCGACTAGGACCTTATTTTTCTGCTTCTTTACTGCCTATTCTTGCCTTACCCTCTTTTTAAAAGGGAAGAGAACTAATTCTGGACAAAACTGAGGAAAACTTTTATTGGATTCGAATTATTCACTATCTCAAATGTGTACTGCTGCATCAGTATTCTTTGCAGAATATGTTTTGGTTTTTTTTTTTTTCAAATTCATTTCAGTATTGTGTCAGGAAACAGTGAGAAAGAGAAGGAAATGGGTTTCAGAAGATAAATGTATGAAATTTTTAAAGGTTTGCATCTTTAAACACATGTTAAAGTCTCTTGCATATCATCTGATATTAGAAGATTATTGAAGCTGAAGTATATCATCATTACTAAAATTAATATTTCATCTTCCTTTAATATTTCAATAAATAGATATAGAAAAAAATCATTAATCAATATATATTAGACATTTTTCATTATAGAATTTAATTGCAACATAAGCTTCAATTTATTGTCAAGTAGCAAAGAGATTTCGTGATTCTCTCATTTTTCTTACTCTCAATATTGGCACATAGAAGGTGCTTGTTTCTAACTACATGTACATAATTTAAACTTTATTTTGGAAATATTTATACATGTTTCATACTTACTTACTGTATCTAACCCTATATTTTGAACATAAATTATCAATTTATTTTGCAGTCATATTATTTATGCAATGATTGACAGAAATTTTGGACAAAGAGCAGAGTAGGTTGCCACAAGTCCTACAGAAAGATTTCTGAACATGTGCAGATCTGTCTGGTTGTTGTAGAATTAGTCCAAAATATCCTTCATCAGACACACTCTGCATGTATACCTGGCTTGTACGTGATGTATGAGACCGTCATGAAAAGATTGGTTGGGTTTACTAAATAGTTTTGATCCAGATTACACTGAAGCTGCATGTCATAAACACTACAGTGTTGGCTCTTTTGTCTTAACTTCAGTCCTACTCAGTGAAATCACAGACTTCTTATGTGAAGTGGGAGTTTTATGAATTTAGCTTTGAGTTAAGTGAAAATATTGCTAACATAAAATTTCAAGTATGTAAATCTCATATAAAGTACCAAGTTTTAAAATCAAAGGTGGTCAATCTGTCAGCTCTGCAAGATTAAGTTAGACAAACTAAATTATGTACAAAGCACTATAATAATATTACTACATAATAGCTCATCACCTTTCAGTCTCTTTCTAATACTCGAATTTAAATATACATCTTCATATATTATCATTAAATATACTGCATATACTTTTAAAGGTATATGAAACTCTAGACAAATATATTTTCACACTTTCTTTCCCTTTTCTCTTTTGTCTCCCTTTCCTTCCATACACACTATTCCGTTCAAGTGCCATTCAGTCTTCTAATTATCAGCAGGTGAACACTCCTTACATTTAGCCATTTGAGATTCCTTTTCCTGCTCTGCCTGTAGTGTAAAAAAAAAGCATTTTCTCTTCTTTTTCACATAATGCTCATGCTGAGCTGTGAAATCATCCAGCAGAGATTTACTTGCTCACCACCTTTACAGTGAGTTAAAGAGGAAGCATTAAAGATATTCGGTATCCTTCTGGCTGTGAAGTACTTCTGCTCTGCCAGGTAGTGACAGAGAAAAAGTACAAGTTTCAGATATGGTATCTTCCAAAAAGATTACAGTGAAAGAAAATCTCTCTGTCTCCTGCAGTTATAGTTTCTCTGCAACCTGGTATTTCTTTTGATATAAGTTTTAAAGATGAATGGCTATGTGGTTTGTATCTGCATTTCTGACACCAGCTTGCTCCGACAGTAAAACAAAATCTCTACTTGAAAGCTACATAACACTGTTGCAATGCAATCCTTCAGCCTGGTAAAGGCAGATAGATTGGCAAAGGGCAATTAGAGTGGCCAAAAAAAAAAAAGTCATTTCCATTCTAAATAGGAACACTGACCCTTACAGCATTAGCTTCAAATCAACTGAATATTCATACTTGTCTGATTGATTTGAGAATATTCCCTTTCATATCTGTTTTTTTTTTTTAAACCAAATTCTGACTTTTCAGGTACTGAATTTTGACTTTTGCTGCAAGTGCTGCAAGCTCAAGAGAATGAGAGAATATAGAAGTTAAGCTTATATTTGGCTACTATCTCTGTTGCTGGTACCAGTAACAGACACCTATTTACAGCATTCACTAAATACAGTGAATTGACTTTTTATATTATTGTATTAATAATTAAACTGTCAATTTAATAAATACATTTTATATAATTTTAAGTAAAATAAAATAAAATAAAATAAAATAAAATAAAATAAAAACCTCTTCTCTTGACCATTTTAGGTTCCGTACACGGTACTTTTATAGGCACCTTTGTAAATCTTTATGTTCTGAAACACTAAGTGAAGCCTGGATTTTTGAATTTTACCAGCATAATGACCAATGGAGTTAAGCTGTTGTAAATGTCAAGTAATAATCCCTTTCTTTGAGAACAAAAGAGAAAAACAAAAGAGAGAGAGAAAAAAAAAAAAGATACTTAAAGACAAATGTTTTGAATGCTTCCAGAAGGGTGACATCTCTAGAACCCCACTCTTACTAGATGACATCTTTATTACCATTTGTTTAGGGCTATTTTAATACAGTTATGCAGTTTCCAAAGCACCTTACACATGATCGACCTGCAGTACAGAGAGAGGTCATATACATCTACAAATTTCTGTAGATATATTTTAGAAAGATCACTCTATCCTTGAATGAGTAGTTAAATAGCATGTTGATCCAATATGAGCACATGTTGTACAAGTAGAGATAAGACTACACTGAAGAACAAAAGAAGCCACAAGTACTTCAAAACTGTTTTTCTTTTCAAACTACTCAAAGCAGTCTTTGTAAGACTCATCAGCTGTAAGTACTCCTGTAGTATCATGGAAGTGATGAGCTCTCATAGAGTTTCTAGCTATATATGATTTCTCAATGCAAGTATTATCTTAAGAGCTATCCAAGCAATAATAATACAAAACTGTAATAAATACTCTGATGCTGTGTGTTCTTATTTTGATAAACTACTCGTAGAGATAGGCATCTGAATCAGATGCTGCCTTAAACTTATGTTAATTTTGAGATATGCTTCCTCTATTGTGTTCAGGTCCCACAGTTAAGGTTTCACACCTTTTAATGTAATCAAGATAGGGGCAGACAGGTAAAAGACACACCAAAAATATTACTGTATTTTAAAAATGTATTTGATCATATCAGTGGTCAGTTTCTGTGGGTGATTATAAACCCTGTAATAAGATCTTTTCTCAGGAAATTCCTAAACTTCTGATGGATGTAGCTTCTGATGGAATAGCATGAGAAAGTTCTTACTACATTTTATTCTTTCTCTCAGCAGTTAGTGTTACTGACTCTTAGAGCTATGTACTTCAAGACAGGTCTTTATCTCATTCATTTTTATCATTTTTTATAGTATCAAATAATGATGTAAGTCATTATCTCTTTTTTCCAAACAGTATAAACATATTCAGTCTACTGTCTATAAATTCAGCTTCATTCTGGCTGCATACCTGGCTGCCATCACTAGAGAGCTTTAATTTTGAAGTAATTCTGTGTTCGGTAAAAAATTATTATGAAGTTTGCTGCTTCACTGATTTTTACATTTAATAAGTACTCTTATAAGTATTAATATGCAGGAGTGGGCCTTCTGACTTTAGCATTAGCATGTCATATAATGTAAAGGCAAAAGAACAATCAGAAGGCAGACTAGATGTGCTGCACTCTGGCAGCCCACAAAGAAATTATTTTGCTCTGAAAACACATTCTTTTGAAATTTCTTTGTGAACCTCAAAGAAGTGCTTGAACATTTTCCTCTCACCTGTATCTATTAATGTTGAACATTTTACTGAGTTAACTGCAGTCAAGAGATGAGGGATATGTGAGAAAGAAAAGTAAAAGGACAAAATGAAATCACGTTTCAGATATAAGTACAGTTTACTGTAGAGTGATGTCTAAGGTTGGCATTTTTAGAATAACAGAGCACACAAGCACAGTGGAATAGCAGAGATGGAATAACTGCATACCATCCTCATGATTTTGTCTTGTAATCCTGCCATTTGCAACCATGGCATGCTGAAAATATCATACAGTATGGAGATACTGAGTATTATTTGGATATTGAACTTTTCGCTTGGCTCTGGAATGAGCTTTTAATGAGAATTTGTTCTCAGACAAATCAGTTGAAAACAATAAGTCAAAAGAGACATGAGTCTTGACAAAGCTTTCTAGCTGTTCCTTGCTGTGTTTCCTTGCTCCTACTCAAACAATTCTCCTCTATATATGGTATAAACATAAAAAGAAATGCTATAATATAGGAATATAAAAATATGATTTTGTGTTTAAATGGAGAACAAAAATGGGGATATCTAGCCAACATCAGGAGCAAACATCGATTTCATTTGTCTGTTCCCACTATAATCAGTGGGGAATTAAGTCAATATGGTCTGAAGTGCTACCTAGCACAGTGAGAAAGGATTCTATTCTATTGCTAAATTGCTGCTTTAGAGTATTTTGAGACAACTCTATAGGTCTGATTGATAAACACAAAATCTACTCTTCTGAATGGCAATCAGACATAAAATAGGACATTCTGGCACATCACAAAAGCCTGGTAAAAAGAACAAGAACAGCTGGACTCTTTCACTCTATTTTTGTCTGAAATATTGGACCAATTTAAGGTGAGTACATATTATTCTTTGGAAATAATAATGCAAGTATATTATTACTAGTCCTGTTTAAAAACATGAGAATGCTATTAGGTCTTTTTATTTTTAAAGTTAACTAACTAAATTGATTCCTGGTCTTGTCTGGCATATTTCCCTCCAATTACTTTTTTTTTTTTTTTCTCCTAGATAATTGAAACTATACATTATTTTGTCTTGCTGGTGGTGCTAGAGCGGATGAGGGGGCAGGGGGGCTTTGGATGTTGTTTGTTTTTTTAGTTTTCACTAGATTCGACCTCAAAGCCAAATGCATACACTCCTTTTAAATGTGACAAAAATGAAAAACGTTATTTTTTTTCTACAATTGATATTATCAAATAGCAAGACTAATTTTCTGATTAAATGTACATTAAAAGGAATCAATTGTATCATATCTTAGGAAGGTTATTAGAACATCTCTGTGTATTCCATTATTTTTAGGATGTATTTCAATGGCAATAAAAAGGTAATGGATAAAATTCCAGAACGCTGCAATATGCAGAAGCATTTATAATTCACAGATGAAAGCTCCTACTTATGAAACCTTACACAGTCTTTCTATGGGAATTTTCAATCTAGTATCAATAATATATAATAGATAGGAGTCCTATTTTTTGTTTCTGTTGACACAGCAAGTGTCAGAAAAGGAGAGAGAATTGCTTATATTATTTTTAGTTTTACTCTGATATATTATTTTAGTTTTACTCTGTTCAAGATGATATTTCCATTATGAAAAAGTGCATTGACAACCAGAAATGTATGTATTGAATTAGAAGATTAATTTGAAATGTACAAATTAGAATTGTATCTTTCTATTTTTAAATGAGGCTGTTGTTTGGTAACATCTCTGCATGTTTTTGTTTCTTAAGGAGAGAGAGAAAAAAAAAGTTATACCTATTAGTTGTATGCCAGAAAAGTCCTCGCTTAATATTTTAGCTCTTCCAGCTTTTGTCTTTCAGGCTTTTCTTTGTCTCTTCCAAATTCTGAAATATATGAGGTATGTTTAAAGAGCATGTGTCATGGACTAAACTCTGTGCTCCGCATGATGAAGGTTCAACAAAACATTGAAAATTATAGATAGATTACAGTCTGTCTGATGGGTAAAGCAACGATCTGAATCTTACTGGGCAGAGAGAGAATCTCTTTCTTTAAGATTCTCTATTAATAACTTTTGCAATCAGTTTATTATATTGGAACTGACCCAATACTGAATAAGGTCAGTCAAAAAAATTAATTGGACAGCATAAAAATTTTATCTCATTCTATATATCTATATATATGACAAGTAGAATTACTAGAAAGAAAAGAAAAAAAGTAACACATGTAAATAATAAGAGTTCCACAAGCATCAGCCTGCTTATATAGAAAAGGATATCGAAGGATATTCATTGAAAAAAAAACATTTTGCAGGTAAGTTACAAGCATGCTGAAAACTTGGATTTAGAATAAGTCAGAGGTGAAATGGAAAAGATTTTAAAATCCCAGAGTCTAAATGACTCTTACAGTTATTTCAGCATGGACTTGTATTTTATTAGCTTTATTGTCATTACAGGGTTAATTAACTGAATAAATCATAATGCACTGAGATTTTACTGAAATCATTCATTTTCCATTAATAGCTTTGTGAAATCAGATATAATATATATCTTTCCTACCTCCCATGTTCCCTCAACCATTCTAATGTTTTAGTCATATTGCTGCAGAAGTGCCCTAGAGCACCTTTCAGAGCTACTTCTAAAATGTCTTTCCAGCTTTCCAGGACATCGTTTTAGGTCACATTCAGTGATGGGAAGTGTTTCTTCAATTATAGAGAGTATTTCTTCCTGAATCTGGAAGTTAACTGGATCAGAAACTATCAGAAACTATTCTGTGGTTAATCTTCCTAAACCCACTGTGTATTTGCTTCTTCCACTTCATTTGCAAAAACATTTTAGTGTTATTAACATTAGAAATGCATATATTGTTCACTATAGGAAATAAAGTTTATTAAGATAGTTATTTAAGCCAGGCACTAACTTTATTTAACGAATGTGTAAGATAAATCCAGCTATCACATGTTAATAGTTACATGTAAAATATGTAAATATTTCAGGCAGATATTTAACAAGAATGTTAGTAATATTTCTACTTCTATGTATGCAATATTTAGTCATAGCAAGATTTGCTCACATGAGCATTCAATACTGGTGTCAGTGAGACTACTTACTAAGTATTTATTCATGTTTAACCTTCAAAGGACTGAATCATTGGATATTTTAGTGTCACATTGCAGAACCTTGACAAAGAGTTACTTGCATGAGTAGTATAAGTGAAATCATTAAGTATAAGCTCATGTGTAGCAATTGTTAGTCAGGGATTCATCATCTGCTCCTTAATAAGTTACAACTTTCATGGAATTACTATGAAATTGGAAAATATTCAGCTTAATGTACAACAGATTTTTTTATCATTACCTAAAAATGGAATAGTGAGGGGAAAATACTTTTTTGCAGTCAAAAACTCTAATTTATGTTTGAAATTGCTATACATTTATACATGTAACATGTATACGTTTATACATATTTATACATGTAGCTATAAGCAACTCTGAATAACGTATATGTATGATTTTTACTGTTTTTGTGGATAAGAAACTTAGTTTGTGAGCATTGGTAGGTATATTTGTATCTGTGCTGTTTAGATAGATAAGTTATGTATTTTCCATATATTTCATACAGAAGGGCTTTCATTTGATACTCATTTTTGCTGGAGGGTGAAACTGAGAGATGGAAAGGATGAAGGATGGAAAACTGAGTTTTGTGCTTCTCCATGTTGAATTCCTTCAGAGAATAATATTGCCAGCCCATTAAACTGATCATGCCTCATTTCTTTTAAAAGTACATACATATTCGTCATTTTACAGCTGACAAGAATTAATCAAAAATTCTAACTGTGGGGAGAAGAAAAGGAGCAAGTTTCAGATCTGAAGATTTGTCATGGCTTTGGCGAGGCTCGTACTCACCAGTGGGTTCTAGCTCAAATGCCTCAGCTGATCCATCCTGCAGTGGTGGTGTGGCTTGAAGTTGTATCAATTCACACAGACAAGAACAAACAAACAAAAAAAATCCCAAGTATTGATAACTGAATACATTAGAATATTGAATGCCAAGCACAAACATTGTCAGGCATCAGCATAATTTCCTGAGAAATGGCACTTTACATGCCGTTCAACACAAAGGTATTCAAGGGTCAGGCTATATGTATTTACTTGTTTCAGTGTATGTATTTAGTAGATGATACACTCAATTTAAAATATCTCGGTGTGCAACTCCACCAGGTCTCTAGAAGAAAAAAAGAAAAAATATATAAGTAACAACTACATTGTTCTCATCTTCTAGACCGATATAAAATAGGAAATGCCTTTTTTTGTTTGTTTTTCTTTCTGCTACAGCTACTAAATAACCTTTCAAAACCATGTTTGCATGAAGAAAACCTTCAGTGCTTTTAATGGGGGACACAAACATTTGTTTAGTTGCAGTAGTTTGCATACACTAGAGAAGATGCTTTATCTTGTAGATTGTCATTATCCACTGCTATTTTTTCAGCCTCCATGTCACTTGTTACCTCTGTGCTCTTTTTGGCCTGGTCTTTCGTCTGGGTATTTTTACCATCTTAGCCATTTGAATATTTTTTACCATCTCAGCCATCTAACCTACATCCATTCCCCCTGTCATATTCTTTGTTGTCTCTCCAGAGCAAAAAGTCACGTTAAAGCTTTTGACCTCCAAAACCTTGGGTGGATACAAATGAAGTGTATGAGTTCTTCAGTAGTGGCTATAGGACACGTAGCACATCCCAGGGTAGAGGAATGCGGCATTGAGGTAACTTTGTCTGATCCTGGAGCAGCAGCTCCACAACTCAATCCCTCCACAGATGTTGGAGCAACCGATAGCTGCTCAGCATTCAGTGTTCCTGAGCTTGTGATATGACAGGAGGTTTTGCTGCAAACATCTTCCATAATCCTTATATTAGTTACAAAAGAAGGAGTGCTCTAGAACTCTGCTGAGCCATTGAGATATTGCATTGAATAGCTATTAATAGTCTTATAACCTTATAGACTACCTTTGCAATTTTAAATAGATTTTAGGCTCAATGCAAAGGCAAATGATGATATAAAAATAGTATAAATTTATACATAATACTGGAGGAATAGGAATTCTACTGGTAGAATGAACATATTTTCCTTCACTTCTTTGTATTAGTTACTTAAAGTAAAAATGTTACTGTTAAAGTAGAAAAGTAAAGTTCTGACTCAGACAATTCTTTCTACCACTATCATTACTGTGATAAGAATTTAAAGTTAAAATTAATGCATAATAGAAGAAAAGAAAACATGCAAGCAAGCAAACAAAAAACACCAGGCAGGTGCCCAATTAGGAAGCATTTATTCCTTTGTCAAGTATGTTATTGCTACAGCAAAATAAAGGGCATTTTAAAATTTTGATTTTGTCAGAACTCAGATAGCAAAGATTTCCAGAAAGATCTCGTGGACATTCTAACCCTCTACACATGTATATTAATGCTTCTGAGCATGCTTAGAAACTCCTTATTTTTGGCAGGCAGGCATTCATCTTGTGCCTTGTGAAGGGCTCTCTTGGTAATCATATTTAGAATAGTATGATTAATTTAATCATTGCCAAATAAATTTGGAAACTGACTCAATTTTTTATATAATACTATAGCACTTCTCCCTGTAAGTTTGCTTGTTTGGTTAGTTTTTGTTTTTCTTTTTGATGGTCTCCACCCCTCTTTACAGCGCCTCATAAACCTTTTCATTTATTGTACATACTATTTTGGCACCTACGTTGGTATGAATGGTATAGTGGTGTGATGGATGTGCTCCTTCCCCAGTTCAACCTGTCCTTTCACAAGTAGACCTATTCGGGTATTAACCATCAGTGACATTATCTGATCCTAGTAGTTGTCTCCCTCATTTCTTCCTCAACTTAGACATAAACAACACACCCATCGGCAGCTCCCCACCTGTGTTGAGCTAATGCACAGCATAATTAATTACAGCCAGGAGACGGGTTGGTGTGATCCTAATAGCAAGGCAAACTCTAAACCTTGAAGTGAAGATCACAGAGTGAGACCAGTAAAACAGAGAACTAAATTCAAGCTCAAAAGGAAAGAGCAGCAACACTCACAGACTAAATTTAGGAAATGTAGGAATGAATTATGGAGAAAAGCTCTGGTTTTAGGCATCCCAAGAGCTGCTATACATGGACAACCCACAGGCACAATTCTCAGTCTAGTTGAAGAATTCCAGAAATGAGGTAATGGCAAAAGGAAGGAGCGTACATCAACTCCTCCAGTGCTAGATCTTGGAAAAGGAAACAATCCCTTCTCTCACTTTAGAGAAGAATTGCAAGAAATGAGTTCAAAAAACGAATAATGCCAGGGAGACAATTGTGCCTACCTGTCTGGCAAGTGGAGGCTCATCAGTGGATAAGTGATAATGGCCCATATATCTTAATTTCTGTTGCTCCTCAGCAACAATTAGTAAACTTTTTAATAGATACAGGAGCACAGTTCTCAATACTAACACAACAGAATGCTAAAAAGCTCGGTGTGTGACCTGGTCAGCAAATAGTTACAATTACTGGTGTGAATGGAGCAAGTGTGTGACAAACTGCCAAGGTTAATCTATGGCTGCCAGGTAAGAGGTATGTGTTGACTACTCTCTTTGCAGTTAAAGACTACAACGAAAATATCTTAGGCTTTGAAGTTTTAAATGGATTAACCTAGCATCTGCCAGATGGCAGTGTGTGGTAGTTTGGATCAAACATCTACTCCAATTTGAGTAGAAATTGGGAGGCTACAGTGCATGTACTTCACACAGCCTCTGCACATCCTGATTCAAAAATTACTAATGATGTACTGCAATATCCAATTTCTGCTGCGGCACGGAACGGCATCTCCGAAGTCATAGCTGACTTGGAGAAGCAACAGATTATCTCCAGAACCCACTTCCCATATAACTCACCTATCACCTGGTCAGTTCTGATATCAGATGGGAGGTGGCAGCTGAAAATTGATTATCAGCACCTGAATGCTCATACTGCCCCACTAACAGCTGCTATACCAAATATTGCAAACTTAATGGCTAACTTACAACAGCTGCACGTCCATGGATAGCAGCACTAGATGTAAAGGACATGTTTTGCATGTTCCAAACTGGCCCCGATGGACCAAAAAGACCTGTATTGTTTAGCTCGACTGCATTTTAAGAAAACAGAACTACAATATTCTGAATGGGAAAAAGGACTTTTATCCTTAGTCCGAGTAGTTAAACAGGTTGAGAAAATAATGAAGGACAACTTATGCAAACTGGAGGACCATTTAATTAACTAAAGGGGACTACTCTCCCCAGAAGGAATTGCACAAAAACCCACTATCAGAAAATCGTGCCTATCTAACAGGAGATACAGAAAATATAGTTAACTGAAGGACATACTAAGGTTTCCAAATTGTAGATGTCTGTAAACACAGACCCATTAGCACTAAAAAAAAAAGACTTTTAAACTTTCACTAATTCTGAAGACACCGCTCCTCATTGATGGTACACCAACTGAAAACATTTGTTTTATTCTTCAGCAAAAAGGTTAATGGTAATTGGCTATATAAGGTTGTTGTATTAAATGTTACCACTGGTGAAAAAGTTGTAGAAGGTGAAGGTAGTGCACAAGTAGGAGAGTTAAGAGCAGTAGTTTTAGCTACACAAAATGGAGCAAGGTGTTGGGGATAATGGGGGGCCATATAGGCCTGAGTAGGCCCCGGGCTGCCCCCTAGATGATCCCAGTGCCTGTGCATGCTTAGTCGTGCAGGTTGGCACAACTGAGCAGTGTGTAGGGCACCAGGAAACTCGTTACATCTCATACATAGAACGTTCTGGCAGCTTGGAGGTGGGGCCAGGCGCTCCTGGTGGAGGGGGTCAGAGCGAGCAGCTCTGACCAACCAGAACCCTCCCCCACGGAGCACCTCCAATAGGAAAAGATCGACAGTGGCCCCCACCAATAGTGGCTCCCCCTCGTCCCATCTCTCTCCTACCGTATTTGATATATAAGGTTAAGTTTTCTGTTAATAAATGGAATGCTGCTGTTTTTCACTACTGGGCAGTGGTCTTTATTTGCGGCATTTCCCCGGTGCCGGAATCACCTTCCAGGACCCTATAATTTATTCCGTTAGTATTTTCTTTTACGTTCTGTCCTGGAGGGGCCTGCAGGTAGCCGCAAGGGATTCGCGGTCCACAGGTTAAGCTCCAGGGGAAGGCACCGGCGCTCCCCTCTGTTGGGAGGCTGCCGGCCTGCAGGGACAACCTTGTCGCCGGGCTGGAGGTGAAGGCCCCATCCCCTCGGCGCACCTCCGGCAAGAAGAGGCGAGGCTCCCAGTGCCCGGGAAGGTGAGGATACGGGCCCCGGGGTGGGCCACGATCACATCGGCCTAAGCGGAACGGGACGGCGCGCCCTCTCCAGGGATTGCAAGGCCCACGTCATCGGTCGTCGCGGTCCCCGTCGTGGAGGGCCCTCGTCGTTGCTGCCACCCCCCGACTCGCCCGCCTACAGCAAGGGTTGTATATGTAGGATCCTATGCTGTGTGGTCTGGTGCCACACAATGACTTTGTCAATGGGAAGCTCTTAACTGGGAAGTAAATAGAACCCCAGTCTGGAGAAAACAGCTTTGGCAGTTATTGATGGATATAGTGAGAAAAACACTCAGGGGATGGGTAAAAGTTCATGCTAAGGATAATCAACCAGCCACAAAGTGGAATCAAAAGGTAGATGAGTTGACTAAAATTAGAAAAACCACCTTAGATGGATCTAAGGAGTGGTATCGGCTGGGAGAATGGCGTCAAAACCTAGGTCATACAGGTAGGGAAGCATTTTGCTACACAGAGTAGATGCTGGCCCATAAACAGGAAAACTTTGTGAAACTATTCTCACAAAACGTCCCCAGTGTGGAATGAGGTTGCAAACAGATAATCCTGCTAAAGTTCCACCTCTACATATCAATGAGGGAGAAACTTCGGGGTCTACATAGCAAATTGATTATATCGGACCATTCAAATCCTCTGTAGGATATCAATACATCCTCACAGGAGTGGAAGTGATCTCTGGCTTGCTTATGGTAACTAAGTATAGGAAAGGCAATGAGAGTATGGTTCAAGGACTATTGTCTTGGTTCTCACATCTACCTATCCCTAATATTATCCAAAGTGATAATGGCTCACATTTCTAATGTAAAGAAGTGCAGGTTTGGTCAAAGCAAGAAGGAATTCAGTGGGTATTTCACATCCCATTCTATCTCCAATCAAATGGGATGCTAGAAAGAGTCAATGGCTTGTTAAAAAGTCACAACCCATACAAGGCTCAAAGGGATAGCCAACTTCCCAAAGTACTCCGGCAATTAGATAATTGTTATTGGCCTACTGGAAGCCCTGTAAGCCGAGCATCTTTGTGAAAACTGAGCTTAGTGTTCAACCTACAGGCAAAAGAGAATGTCCAACAACATTACAGACAGATTAGCCCGTGATTGCTAGTCAATTTACCATCCATCAGCACTGTGCCTATGACTCTAACTAAACCTCATGGCCCACTTGCCTGGGAAGTTATTGATAGCAATGGTGCAAAACATCAAATTAGTGCACAATGTGTTTTTCCTTCTTTTTAAACGGGGTAACCTGTTCAACCTCACCCCACCAAAACAAGTTTCTATTTTCTCCTGCAGCAGCATGCAGGATGGCAGATGGAAATGCTGTATTCATGTTACTATTCCAAACACTGGCAATGTTACTTTCTGACCTCTGTTTGAAGAACCCCAGAGTAGCTACGGTCACAAATCTGTGTTAAGTGTACTGGAAACATGGGAATTAATTCTAATGCCTGCCCTCATCGGAATAAACCTTACATTGGTGAAAAAACTAACCTGTATTAACTACTGAAATGCATCCAGGAAAATGGACAAAGGACCCTAATCTTTGTTCATCATGACAAAGTAAAAATACAACATGTTCTGGAAAATGTGAAAAGGGATGAAGAACACCATTGGTGGGAAACCTTTCTTGGATAGTCACCAACAGCATCAGGAATTTTTCATCTCATGCTTCATCCAATTCTGATTTTACTGACTCTAGTGTTATTAGGTCTATTGTTTATAATCCTATTATATATAAAGGTTTGGTATATGACAAAACAAATTACTCAAATTCAACCACCCAAAATGTGTACATTAGTACATAACAGCAATGCTAAAAATGTTTACTTACCATGGACCTGTAAGTGCAAAAATATCAATTCACTATTTATGGTTGAGGCAAGAGGTGACCACTCTGTGAGATAGGATGAATTGACTATAGTCATGAAGTGGACTGTGACAGATGTTCTCCTTCCCCAGGTCAGCCTGATATTTCACAAGTAGCCCTATTCAGGTGTTAACCACCAGTGACATTTTCTGATCCTGGTAGGTGCCACCCTGATTTCTTCCTGCACTCAGACGCTAATCATCAATAACAGCCCTGATGGCTGCATCCTGACGGGGAGATAAGGCTAATTGTGCGTACACTAGCCAACACTCAGTTCTGAAATGAAAGAATGACTATAAGTCATTCCTTATCCCTTATCCCATAAATATGGGGACAGCCCAGGAGCCCAACGAGCTCTCCTTGCATGGCAGTGCACACCAGGATCTCCCCTTGAGCAGGGATGCCTCTCAAGAATTCTCTTTGGGGTTGAGACACCTTACCACAACAGATTTCTGGTGATTATAGTACACTCTCTTTTTGAACTTGTAAACTTTACTGGTGTAACTGTGGACAGAACCCCTTAGACGCAAACTGTTGACCAGGTCTGGGACTAGGACTGATCCAGCCACACACAGACTCCTCTCAGAAGGAGTTTGGAAAGAAAGGGGACCCAATTTGAACCCCATGACCCAACTGAAAGGTCTACAAGATAATTCTATGTATTATCAGGACCTCCATGCAGTAAATTGCACAGTAAAATAATAAATAATCTTGTCATAGAATCTCTTGAAATCATTGTGCATATCAATAAAACCTATTACTATTTCTTTCATGAGTGAAGTGTATTGTATCACTCACCCTCACCACCACACATTCTGTGACAGGTGGAAATTTAGCACCTAGATTCTAGATGATTCGGTACTTCTTGCTTTTTGCACAGTCCTTTGTCTACTAGTGCAGCAATGGTAAGTGTGGATTGTCCTCACTCACTTTCTCTCTCTTGCTTTCCAGACATTTCATTTTAACCTACTCAAACTGATAACAGTAAAAGTGTATGTAATGAACTACCTGCCAGAGCTGTATTGAAATCAGGAAACCCATTTTGGATAAACTGAAAAAAAACATGGAGAATATTTTCCTGATTTTAGGCTGCTGAACATTTTATTCTAAAACAACAGGACTTAATAATTTAGTTGAAAATACACAAAGGCATAATGTGGTCACATTATCTTTTTATTCAGTAAGCTATGTTTAAAAATTAAGACTTTAATCATGTTCTCTGTTGTTCTCTCACTCACTCTCTTTTTTCTTTTTCCCTTTTCTTCTTTTACAAAAAAAAAAAAATAGGAAATTCAGTTTCTTTAAGTTTTTCTCATTAACCATGTTTTTTCATACCTCTGATTGTTTTCATTTTTTCATTTAACTCATATTATCTCTTGACATATCTTTCTGGACAACAACAGACAAAATTGAATATATACTTAAGTGCTTCTGCTGTGACATTAATAGAGATATCAAAAATGTTCCATGTCTTTTTTCCATATCTGAAAGTCATAAGTCATTTCTCTTCCTTGAATTTAAGCATTGTGCTTCCATTTTTTTTCTTTTTTTTTTGGAAAGGGCAACAATACTGTTCATTTTCTGCTGTGACCCCACAAAGCCTAAGAGTCAAAGTAGTTGTTTTTTGCTGTTATCTCAGGATTTATTCTAGAAAAAGTGTGACATTCAATGCCACAAGCCACTGTGAAAAATACCAGTTAAAAAGCTACCACCATCCTACCCCGGAGAAGCAAATCAAAGCTTTTCAGTACTGGACTGCTTTCTAACAGATGCTCCAGTGAGCAGTATATATTTCCCTTGGTATGAGAAGAATGTGATATGAGTGATTCAGCTCCATTAAGTCGTGATTTGGATAGTGCATAGAGCAGAAATATAGGATAAAGATCTCTTGAGGATAAAAAAAAATGGAGTCAATTGTGCAGTCTGGAAAGCCCATATTTATTCAGAAGTTGAACACTGATTTAATTTCTATAGGGTTTTTTTTTTAGATTTTTCTTTTTTTTTTTTTTGGCTTGTAGGCTCAGTATTATTTTCTATCTAACACCATTTTAGGGAATTAAGGATAATTTCAGGACATACAAAGCCAGGGTAGTGAAATGGGTAAAGGACTTGGAGAGATTTGGCCATAGAGGTCAGGCAGACTTGAGGGGAGAATGGTCAGGGAAATTGCTGCACTCAGAGCCCTAATATTCACTTGAAAGATGCCAACTATAAAGAAGACTAGCAGAGCATCTCAGTACTATCTGTAGATTTCCTTAGTTGTATCCCCCACAGTGGTATCCAGAGTAATATCTTTTAGCTCGGTTGGACTTCAAGCATATCGTTTTCTAAGCATAGGTCCTTCTCATGGTGTTGAATGTGAACAGGTCACACTCTTCTCAGTGTATGATAGAAAGTGTTCACTTGAGTAGGTGGGAAATTAAAAATAGGCAGAGTAAGTGGAGAATATATGAGAGTAACAAGTTGATAATACAGAGAAAAGAAAGCAATATGTTAGCATAAGCTTTTAGTAAGATTCTACTGCATCTTTGTATCCTCTCAGAAAGTAGAATGCAGGTATGACAGCTATTGTCTTACAGAAACAATATGCATAAAATTGTTGTTTGTAATGTTTTCTGAAGAACTTCTTCTGGACCATTGAGAGTATTCTGAGGACATTTAAGAAAAAAAAAAGTCTTTCTTAATCTATTTCTGAGTTGAAATGGTCAACATATTTTTATTAGACTCTTTTTTTTTTTTTTTTTTTTTTTTTGCAAAATGAAAAAATATGTTCCATCTACTGAGTCTCTACTGTTGGTGTAAAATAAGTAATCCTCCTCATTTGTGTCAGAGCCTTTTCCAGCTGCAATTCATCCTTGACTATGAAGAACTTCATGTGATATACCAGTCAATCAATTTAGACAGAACAAGGCATTCAACATGCATAACACAATCACTTATATTCTGCCTGCTAAAGACTAAACAAGTTCATGTCCTGCAAATGAAGTCAAAATGTTAGCAATAGCTTCAATTTTACTCCTCAAAAGATAACACAGATAGCTGTATTTTTATTAAATCAGATTAGACTTGGCACTTAGATTTCACAAGTCAAATCACATTTTGTAAACTAAATTTGCATTTCAAGAAACATGAGTGGAAATTCATTGCATTACTTCTGTCTCTCATATATGTTGATACATGTATTAGTTTAATATGACAGATTGGAAATAGTATTTTTATCTTCTCTCTGAACATTGATGAATTAAGGGATAACTATTGTAAACTATTAAAAGTTATAACGTTCAAAAGAGAGAGATCACAGTAAATATTGCTGAAGAGAAAAACCTTGAATCTTGAAGAATTTTCTTGCAGTGTGATTAAAGACTCGTCTCAAAGACTAAACTTATTTAGCACTGGCACAAAAAGCAAGAATGAGCTAATGAATTTTGTTGATGCCAGAAAACAGAGATACAATGTCAGAATGCATCAGAAAAGGTAAGTCAGTCATGGAGGAACAGGAGATGAGACTTCCACCACTGTATAAAGCTGTGTTCCAACTGAAGTACTGTATGCACTTTCAATGAGTTGTGTTCAAGGAAGGTGAACCCAAACTGATATAGAGATGCAATGAGAAGCAAAAATCAAATCCTTCAGATACATGTGATTATAGTGTTATACTTGTTTAGCTGTTCAGTGTCAGCAGTGATAGAATATTACTAAATACCATCCTGGTTTGTCATGGAGATAGATCAATATTAGCTTCAAACTGAAAGTGAATCATGGAAAAATTAGCCTGTGATTCTGTGGAAATGTCTGATGATAAAATTGCTAACTCTTCAAGCAGTCATAAAAATGAATTACTATAATATAAAATATCAGATAATCAAATAGAAGATCAGAAAAACAGCAATAACAGAAAAAGAAAAACCTTTAGCTGAAGGGAAAAGAGGAGGAAAGAGTAGGGCAGATGAAACATCTGCACCAAAAACAGATTTTGAATGAGTTTACCGCTTCTCACCTGGTGTTTCCAGAACAAGCCCTAGACCTGAGTGTATTTTACAGCAGGGCAGAAGGTCAGTAGTGGGTGATAGGATATGAAATAGAAATCCCGTCTTAAGAATATCTTGACACATCTCTGCCTCAGAGTGTGGTTACAGGACCATCTCTGTGATCATGCACTGTTGCGCGCCCCACCCGCGGAGCACCCCCGTTGCGGCCTCACGGGATTCCATCCATTGCTTCAGGGGCCCGTTTCGCACTCCGGCAAGTGTCTGGGTCTCAAAACCCTTATGGCACTTCCACAATGTGGAACGGTCCCAGTAGTCCCAATCATCAGGGGCAAAATAAAAACAAGTCAGGCCTCCAGTGGCCACCCTGAACAAATCATTTTACACAAATCTCTAACATAAGACTTAATTATTCAACCTTTTGACATAACAGAAATATACT
>JAWLRI010000347.1:39451-66288 GCA_034781795.1 Crypturellus tataupa | reverse complement strand
GAAGAGAAGAGAAGAGAAGAGAAGAGAAGAGAAGAGAAGAGAAGAGAAGAGAAGAGAAGAGAAGAGAAGAGAAGAGGTCTCCTGTGTAAGGGAGATGTTAGTATGTTAATGGGAAAATAGAATTAACCAAGAACATTTAATTCTTTAAAATACTAAGTATTGAAAATACATTTAATACATGTAATTTAATACATATTAATATATAATAAATTAATTAATGTATTTATATATTCATTTCATTTAGAAATGCAGAAAAAATGAAATAATAATTAATTAAATAAATATTTTAAAATAATTTTCCTGCAGTATGGTACATTTATATTTAAGGTTGTATGGGAAAAAAAACTGGGAAAGAAGAAATGGTAATGTCTCTGTAATGAAGGTGTCCACCTCTAAAAATGTTCATCCCACTAATTTTTGACTTCTGTTTACATATTCATTATCTTCTTATTTGAATAATATAAGCATTACTGTAGCTTTAGAGTTTCAGCTGGGCCATTAAGAGAGAAATTTGTTTGTCCTAATTCTAGACATTCTTTTTTAATGTGTAAAATTTATTCATCAGGCAAGAGTGGGAGGAATTATACATTCCTAATGTACAGATACTCCACTGAGGCGGGCCAAAAATTTGAGTGAAATCTGTATAGATCTTTTTCCAAGAATGAGCGTACCGAATAGGAGAACTTGCAAACTGGATCTCCATCTTTCTGGAGAAGGGCTTACCTCACCAAGTCCTTCTCTGGTAAGAAAGGACAAACTCAGTTTAAGCCAATTACGATCAAACAAATGCAGTGGACAGTGCCTATCTCAGTACCGTAATGTCACTTTTCAGATTGAAGACTGAAGTTGGATAACAATTTCTGGCTAGATAGGCAAGGCCTCCACTTGCAGTGCGAAAGACCGAAGTTTAAGTTCTCATTATGCTCTCTAAAAAGTTTTGTTTGTGGATTTGATTAAAAACAAATTGCTATTCTGCAAAAAAAATGTATCTCAAAGAAAGTTCATTTTGTTGAAAATGTTCTGATTAGATGCATTTGCTGCGTTCGACTTTCTGAGGAGCTGTAAATTATAAATTAATGCAGTTTTACCTCCCATAAGTGTGATTTGTCTGTGAGAGATGTGGGTTTAAAAAGCACAAGAATTGTATTGTATATGCATAGATATCCGTGTATATAAATATATATGGATATTTTTTTTGGATATTTATACTTAATACAAGCAGATATATGAGGAAATAATTTGAGAGTGTCCTGCCCTTTCCTATCAAAAAAAAAAAAAAAAAAAAAAAAAAAAAAAAAAAAAAAAAAAAAATCAGAGCTGTAGACTATGTTCTAAAACAAATAATTACTTTGTATCCAAAGAAGGACAAGGGCAAAAAAGATCCTATCTTTCCTTCATCCTGTTCCTGTGGTCAATAAGGACATGGTAATAAGCAGAGATGAGCTAAAAAGATACAGCATAGGTATCCTTGGTAAGCCTGACAGGGTTTTTTTGTGGTCCTTTTCATATTATCATCCTTATCCTGCAGCACAAAATGCAAACACACTGCTGCTGTATTTATTCTTTCTCAATGGGAGAAAAACATGGGCACATTTGTGTTCTAATTGAGGGCCACAGAGTTGTTCAGAGATATTTTCCCCATCTAATTTTGTATTGCAAACTCCTCAGATTTTTATGGATCAGCAGTGTGACACTAAGCATGTTAATTACAATGAATGATGAGTTTCCAGCATTGAATAACATGGAAAAACACTGTCTCATGAGTTCAAGTATTATATAGCCACTTGACTTCTGCTAAATACTCTGGCAGCATCTAGACAGTGTAAATCTGTTTTACCACTGAATAGACTATATTTACTGAAGTGGTTCACTGATTTAAAGTGGTTGTTAATGGGCAACCTCAGAAGAGCTGACATAGTGGAAATAAGGGGTGAAAAAGTACTCCTTTTAAACATGCCATGTTTCTGGCATAATACCAAATGCCACAGAAATAAAGCACCAAAGGGTTAACTATTTGACCTGCTTTTATTTTTTCAATGTAACAAAATTCAAATATCACGTAAGGCTTACAACTTTTACTTTTTAAAGGCATATTTTGCTTGCTAAGAAAATACCATGAAAAATGCAAGTGTAATTACTACATAACTTAATAACAAAACAAAACACTTTTTTTAAAATATTGTGCCTTATCTTTATTTTTAGTAAATTTCAGCAGCATAAAAAGTACATTGGTACATCTATCTACATCTATTACCTAGCCTCAAATACAATTTCCTATTACCTAAAGAGCTATAGCATTATATGCACGTATATACAAATACACAAATGTACATATATACCTATGTACATATATATGTAACATTTTCCATATAGTCATCAGTCTTCAGGCATATTTTATACAAGAGTAAATGATTATTCTTATTGCTGTTAAGAAATACATTTCTTATATTTTCTCGCAACATATTAGCCATTATTTTCTGAAATGTATTAATCATTTCTCTTAAAGGAAAATCTGATCTCTATTGATTTTCCTGTATATATCTGAGTGTTGGTCTTTAATATGCAGATTTAAAATGGTCACTCAGATGAAATATGGTGGCTGCCCTTGAGGTCAAAATGATGTTGAATTGTCTTCTCTTTCCATTATGCTGAGTAATTGCATCTTACTAAATAATTACTTTTTTTTTGTTTGGTTGGTTTTTTTAAGCACAAAAACTCACCCAGTATCATTTTGACTAACACTATATGTACTTTGAGCATACTACTACTTGCAAAAAACAGTGAATGTTCTGTTGTTTGCAATTTCTAAGAGTGATTTTATTTAGTTTTATGATGTAATGGTAATTCAGCACTAGTCAGCCAGAATATCTGGAAATCCATGTTTAGCGCCATACAGTGTAGAGTGCTGTGCAGTTTGTATTTCAAAAGATGTCTTTCATGTCTACCTTTTAAGTACATTAAAGGATGAATTTAGAATACTTGTGACAATTTTAAGCTAAAATTAAAAATAGTAAATGTGTGTTTACATCCACTATGTATCTGCATGTTCTTTATCTAACATTTCTATGAAGTAATTTTAATATATATAAATATTGTGCTAATCATAAAATGACAATCTTAATCTCCATGTAAGTGCTATACTGACACCCTGGACTGATTATTACAGTTTATTACACTAACTAAATATCAGTATATGAAGAATTATCCCTCTATAGCAAATTGATGTTCTAAGAGAACAATAGAATTTTAAATATAGAAGAGATAAATCATAGAATCATAGATATTTAAGAAAAATATATGTCTCATAGCAGTTGTAATGAAGCTGTCCTGGGAATGAGCTGTAGGTTGAAGTCCATGGTGCTGTTTAAGAGAAGTTGACTCAGGTCAAATTGAGACTCATGGAATTTTTCTTCTCAGTCCGACTACTGCTGCTTATAGCTCCAACTAATGGGGAGGCTGGGCAGGTGCTCAGGAGATGCAAGCACACACATGCTGACCACAGAGATCAACAGAAGCAGAGCAAATCACACCCATGACTTCCCGTAACTATCTCATTATAAGTTTTCCACTTTCCCACAATCCTCTTAAGAAAGTCCATAATGTGCTTTGCACAGTCCCACAAGTCCCCTCAAGCATCCCCAGATAAGTTTGGTTTTCCCCATGATAATCTTGTTTCCTTCATTCTTATCAGCTGCAAAGTCCAGGATGAGGCTGCTCCTGAGGGGCTCCTTCAAAGGACCATCAGCTGGTGACCAGAGAGGCAACATTGTCTCCATTATCTCCGGTTTGTTAAGGTATGTGTATTTGTATTCTAAATTTAACATTTTTCCTCCCTCTCTCTCTCTCTATCTCTCTCTCTTTTTTTTTTTTTTTTTAATATTAGTTGTTAGTATATATCCTCCCAGAGGTCTTTACATCCCATGACCCTTACTTTTCACACATTCTTTCCATTTCACATACACTTACAACCCTGTCTTGAAACTGAAATAAGGCACCATTTGTTCAGGAAGGATTATAGATTAACTTGATTAGAACATAACAATACTACTACTACAGAAGATTCAAGTACAGTAAAGTTAGCTGAATTAAAGTGACATTTCCCTTCAGCTTCAAAGGAAAAGCACAGCAATCCAAATGTACTTGAGCTGACAGCACAATGGCTGCAAGTCATAAATGTGATGCAGCCATGAAAAAAAAAATAAAGAGAAAAACATAATTTTAGTGTATGTGAGGAGAGATATTTCCAGCAGAGATCTGGTGATATAAATGACTACCTCTGCTTCAGTGTATCTGACACTTGATTTATCAGGGACAATTCAGGTCACCTACATTCTAAAAATGGTTAGAATATATAGGGAAAAGAGACGCCTGTCTGTCATGGAAATGCTTGTGTAATCTAATAGAGAGATGGGAACAGGAAAATTCTGGTTGCTTTTAAACCTGTGGGCTAATAAGAAGTGCAAAAAAAGGCATGTAAACTAGAGAACAATGTTAGCACAAAAGCAAATGGATGAAAATTGGACTTTTAAGACATTTAGTCTGATAATTAGAATAAAGCCTCTAAACCCCAGAGGACTGAGATTCTGAAACAGCTCCCAAATCAGAACAGAGGGGGCAAAAATCCTAATTATTTTAAGAAGATTATGTGATATTAGACAGGATTGGATTCTACCACAGAGGATACATTTTTTTAATCCTGTATTTGTGGTTTTACAAAATGGCTGTAGAGAACGATTAATATCTGGAAGTCTGTCATTACGTGTTTTTGAGAGGCAGACTAATGGGAGAGGAGAGAGCGATTTTTGGATAAGCATCTCTTCCTCCAAAGACATTTTAAACTGTTGCTTAGCTGCAGGGAGGATGCAGCCAACAGTGCTCCGAGTCTCTCGAGGGTGAGGAGCAGGGATCTCTGGGCTCAGTGATCCTCAGCGTCAGCAGAGCACAGACAGGTTTCAAGATATAGCAAGGGCACACTCTCCAACCTGGACAGCACACTAAATTACCATGAGATAAATGCAGTCATTTTATATTTAGTGAAGCATTAAAAAAAAAATCACTGAATGATCTGGATATGATATAGTCTTGCCCACATATTATCTAGGTAGGTCAGGGCCCTGAGCGTCCCCCACCTCCGGGGTTTTGTCTCCCTGCACTCCTGGCCAGTGCCAATGCCCTGGAGTTGCTAAAACAGAGGTGAAAAGTGTGACTGGAACTGCAGTACAGGCAAAACAGCTATCTTTCCCAGGACTTTTACAATAATGATAATAATAAAATAATAAATACATTTCTCTTTTTGTTGAAATTTTAATAGGAATATGGGAATATTTCAATTGCTGTATACCTGCAACTGGAGCCACACTTTATTCTAGAGCATTCTGATCTAATTTTAATCTAAAAAGAGTTACAGGACTTGTTCAGTTTCTATGATTTCTGATGCAGTTATGATAGAAATAAAAATACAGTATAAATACGGGTGACTAAAATGACTTTTTTTTTTTTAATGTAGGTACTTATCTCCTATTTAGGAAATAATGCAGGAGAAGCCAAACTATTTGATTACCTGGAAACCAAGATGACAGGAAAAAATAAAAAGGCTCTAATGACTATGAAATACTAATTCAGATTTAATTTGAAAATCTAGGAATGCTGCAAAGTGAGGTTAAAATACAGTCAAATATATATTTCTTTAACAAATCCTAAGAGATTTTTAACAGATTTTTTTTCTGTTTATCTTAACAGATCTTTACCCAATCTTTAACAATACCTTTGATAAATATTACTGTCTATGATTCAGAAGTTTGAGCTGAGCTTGAAACTGATTTCATTTGTGTACTTAAAGTATCTTTAATTACGTGTGATAATAGATGTATTTCTGTTGCTTTTTTGTTGTTCAGCAGTAGAACACTGAAAATGTTTTCATTTATATTACCACAGCATATTCTCTACTATGCAACTCTTAAAAATAGCTGAAATACTCAATTTGTATATAACTGACATTGCATAACTATAGCAACAAGACCTTGAGGAAAACCACCTGGGGAGAAAATTCTTTTAAGAAAAAGGTGATTCAAAATAATGGGTCTATGGAGAATCTTGGTAAAGCTAAAGAAGTATTTAAACAGAATCAGCAAGACATAAAATATGCCACTTCAAAATCATCCTAAAAGAAACCAGAAACTATACAGAAGTAACAGCCACTATAAGAAAAGATAATCCATATAGAATATGGGGAGTAGTATGAACTGGAACAAGATAGCAATATCATTGATTTCATAAAAACAGCAAAAATAACAAAGGCTATTGATAATTGGGGTCTAGATTGTGATTCTAAGCATCACACAATGACACTTTTTCATGTCTGAGTCCCCAAAACTGTTCAGCTAGTGTAAAATGCTTGAGCTCCCAGTCCAATGCACAAAAGAATTAAATGACTCAGAATGGCATAAATTGTAGCAACCAGCCTGTAGTTGCCCTAAAGCAACCGGTAGGAAACTTTTTTTTTTTTTTTTTTTTTTTAAGTAGAGAGATCTGTGCCTCCAGATCAACACTTCTTAGAGAACCAGAGACCCACAGACTGCAGGGGAAAGCTAATTCAGCACAGAATTCATAGCCCACAGGCGCTTCCTCGTTAGGGAGTTTGAAGGCTCAAACAAGAGTGGATTATGTCTTTCCTTCACAAGAAAATAGAGATTCTTCCTTTGAATAAAAGGCTTTACCAAACTGCACATACGTGATATATGAAAGATTTATGTCTCAGTGTTTTCAGAAGATATTTCAAATTCTTGACTCCCAGGGAAGTGCTATAACCACAGAACTATATGCTGTTCTACCATGAAGAACAGCATCTCTTTCCCTGTTGATGCTGTCTGCAATAGCAAAATAAATTACACTAATATAAAAACAATTAACTGGGTATTAGAGAAGATGCAAGAAAGATCATAAGAATCTAACCCCCTTAAAAAAAAAAAAAAAAAAAAAAAAAAAAAGCTAATTTGGGAGAGTAGTTTGATGTATGTCCAGAAGAAATTTATGTGTTTTATCTCATGTCTGTCATGACCAGAATCAAATCATAAGACATTATAGCTGGATGAAATGCCTCCACTTTTATGTTTAGCAATATCAGTCTATGCACACTCTAATATCAAAAATGATCATTTGAGCATCACTTCTCTGAGACACAGACGGCGTGACATGAATATGAAATGTAACTACTTGAACACTTTTTCTCACTCATTTCCCTAAGAGTCAGCTTAGGGACAAATGGAAGCAAGTAGGAACTATATGCATATCCTATTCAATATTCTGCTTCAGTACTGCGACACAGCAGCTATACTGGTTCATACGAGAACTGGCTACCGGGGAATCTTCTGAACCTTACTGACCAGGCTGCACTTCTTCTCTTCTGATCTTCAGGAAGACTGGGGTTTATCACAGAGAAAGAGAGGCTCACCTTTCACCAAGGAACAAAGTAAGTTGTCAGTGGAGATTTCTGACAGGTTTTTCTTTTACTCACATCCTCAAAACCTTTGTTCTTTTCCATGTGCATGAAAAAAATTGTGAAAGAAAGAAGGCAAGACTTTAACAGGCGAAAATATACTTTAATTTTATAATGAAAGGATAACCTTTTTTGATTAATATTAATTCTATTAAGAATTAAGGCATTCTGGGCCAAATAGTGCCCTTAGCAATCAATATACTTTTACTTATAAAATCACCTTTTGTTTTTCTACCTAATATTGATAGACACTATGCTTTATTAAAAGGTGCCCATGGATTTTACTGAGAATTTATTTTAAGAGAGATGCTGTAAGGATAGAAACAAGTCATTTTGAAATTTTTATTAGCTACTCTTAACAATAGAAACACCTTTCAACTTTATTGAGCTACAAGAATTTCTAATTCATTTCTCAGGTGTTAGAAAAGCTGTTTGAAAAGTGAAGGATCCAGATAGCCTCAGAAACAGTTGGTTAGTATTTGATTCAGAGGTAAAACACAACAACAGACCTTCCAGAGAGAAGAAAAAAAAAAAAAAAAAAAAAAAAAGGAATCCCATCAAATTGAGGATCTTTTTTCCTATTCTACACAAATTTTTGTTATATATAAGGAATCTCACTGCTCATACCATCAGCAAAAAGACCACAGACTCATAGGTCTTCTATTATCTCTCTCCCACTTTTAAAAAGCACAGTTTTTTATTTACTTCTCTTAATGTACAAGGAGGTCCTTGGGACTTAGTTTCAATATATCAATAATTTAAACATCACCATCACTTGGTGGAACATCTATCTTTCTTCTGTCACTTGAGCTAGTTTTAATTCCTCTGGTGTTTTAGTAGCACTGAGGTTTGTGGTCACAGTATGACTAAGCTGAGAACTGGAGTGAAACAAACTGTCAAGTTCAACAAACTATCACAGAGGATTTATTCAAGAGTATGGGTCTGAGTCAACAATATAGAGAACACCCATACAGGGAAGAGAAGGAGTTTTTTTTTCTCTTTGAAGTCCTTAGCAATTATCCTTAGACCAGAGGATAATTAGATCACGAGCTAATTGAAACATCCAAATTAATTGCACCAATTGTTATTTACGTGAAATGATAGTCTTTTCCTGACAAATTTGCTTTGATGAGGCAAAGGAAGCACTTGACATTATGCCATTGAAAGTTAATTGCTCTCCTGTGCCAATTAAAATGACACAGTACTTGAACTGAATTGCTTAATGTGCTGCTCTAAAGGAAGAAAAAAGAAGGTAACGTATAACCTAAGGTGTCCGTGCTTTTAAAGAACAGTGTATCAGTCTGACCAAATTTTTAATAAGACTAGAAATTAATAAGACCTGTATATATTTATATATATATATATTGCTTTTGTATATATTATATAACCTGTAATAAGCCTGTATATGTAATATAACCTGTATATATATTATATAATCTGTAATACAAGACTAGAGAGCCACGAATATGATTAAGGGAGTGGAGCATTTGTTGTGTGAGGAAAGACTAACTGAGCTGGGCCTGTTTAATCTGGAGAAGATAAGGCTGAGAGGAAATTTGATTAAGATGTTCAAGTAGCTGAGGGGTGATTGTAGGGAGGATAGGGCCACGCTCTTCTTTGTGGTGGCCGGTGACAGGATGAGGAGTAATGGGTGTAAGGTGAAACCCAGGAAGTTTCATCTCTATATAAGAACTTCTTTCCTGTGAGGGTGACAGAGCCCTGGAACAGGCTGCCTGGAGAGGTTGAGGAGTCTCCTTCTCTGGAGATCTTCCAAACTCGCCTGGATGCCACCCTCTGCCACATGCTCTAGGTGTCCCTGCTTGAGCAGGGGGTTTGGACTAGATGATCTCTAGAGGTCCCTTCCAAGTTTAACCATTCTGTGATTCTGTGAAGTCCTTTAACTGTCAGTGATTCCTGACAGACAGTTGCTAATTTCCTAAAGCAATTACTTGTTTATCCCTCAATTCTGTCACCAACTTTGAAGGAACTTTCCTGTGACTTCCTAGACCTAGGGAAAGGAAAGTATATAATGAAAGTAACAATTTTGCACAGAAACGTCAAGTAATGAAAAGAGCAAACACTGAGATTAAACATGTCCACAAAATACAGACTTAAGCAGGAACCATGGAGAAGGCAAAAGTAGAACAAAAGAAATGGACCATAAGTTGGACTGTTTTACAAAAGAGATTGTAAACTGGTTTGGACTTGTTTCTTGCTCTCAAAAGTAAGGGTAATAGTACATTACAGAACAGTTGAAATAAATACTCTGATGATTCTCCATGTGAATATGAGCCATGCAAATCTAATTTCCCCTACATCATTTCTTCCTTTGCTATGCAATTCAGAGCCTGTCATTTGTGGTTCTGTCATCACAAGTCTCTGAGTACAGCAACAGATGTAGCATTAAAACTAGGTAATAACAAATTCCAAAATTATAATTCACTAAGACACGGAAGAGTGACCACTGAGTGTTTATTATAATATTTGTTAACAAATTTGTAATAAAGTATAATCAAGGTTTCTATTTTGTATGTTGACAACACATCTAGATAACTATTCATATGCTTTCTTCACTTCTTTGCTTCAGTGTGCAGTTTCTGTTTTAACATAAGAACTTGAATTCCTGCTTCTGTTTAAACTGCCTTCCCTCATCATCCTGTCTTGTATCTGTAGCTGGATGGTGGAATATTTTTGTAATAGATGAAATCTGATTCTTTCTGTGGACAGAGGCTAACATGATGTTAAACATCCCCATATAGCATGCACACTCCTGAATAGCTGCTCCCTTACTATCATCATTATGGATATGTATTTCTTTGGATGCCCTGGAGCCATAAACAGATTTTCTTTTCCAGCTTCACTGAACACCATCAGGACTTACTTTAATGCTTAGGGCACCTTTTCTTTATCTTAGCCTGCTGGGATTTTATTTATTTATTTATTTTCTCAGTTACTCTTTCTAAGATTTGTAGACAATTTACTACTACTCCAAAATAAGTTTCAAGTGCCCTCAAAGCACAGCCCTAGTGTTTGACTACTTACAAATACACAAAAACACCACTGCATTGTGTACCTTGTTTCATCTTTTGTCAATATGCTGTTTATTTTGAAAGTTACCCAGAATGGGTAACTGTGTTGATACCTTTTTCTTTCAGAATCAAATGGCAAAACCTCCCTTGGGTAGGACCAAAGTTTCATCCTTTCCTTTTTTTTTATATATAATGTCTGATATGTCATATTACTGAACCAATTAAATACCTTTACTCTCAACAGCATTACAGTATTGATTTTTTTCCATAATTTTTGTAACAATTGGACTCTATTGGACTCTAAAATTATTTTAAAACAATGTGCATATTTTAGCAAGTTGCAACCATTATTACAAGGATAAGTATCAGAAGGTAGAATAAATATATCAGAAAGCTCATTATGTTTCATATGACAGTTTTTATAGTTCATTTAGTCTAGTTTTACTACAGTAGAACAACTAGAAAAAAGCGCTTACTTTTAATACTAGGTTAAATTGTGTTTTGTCATACTATCATATCACATTAGTCAAGCCAATGCATATAGAAAAACTCTCCTTCATATAAGATCCTTGTTGAAATAACTTCATCCTGGCAAAATCAGTAAAAAAAAACTATGGTATTACAGTGTAAGGAGTAACCAAATATAGAAACCCTTTGAGTGCAAACAAATGAAAAACGAAACATTTTGACATTGGATATGTTGAGTAGTCTTCTCTCTAATTGCATAATTCAGGCAACACAGAGATTTCAAACTGGATTTTTTTTTTCATTCAGCTGTTACTGGGAAGGATAAATTCTTGGTGGGTAAAAGCGGAAATGGATTAAATTAGGCTTTTTAAGTCTGCTCTTTTTAACAAAGCTTTTAAAACTTCTTCAAGGAAATAGAGCACTCTTTAGAGTTTTCACTGGAAACATAGTGCCAAAAAATATCTAGAAACATCTTGTGAACAAAAATAACAGATTAATCCTAGAACAGACTGATCAGGAACTATTTGACTCATCTCATTCTCTCTCAGTACTGTGAAAGTTATTGTAAAAGGAACATAAAAATTGCCAAAAAAAATCTGTATGAGGCAGAACTGTGATCTTCTCTGAGACTGATGAAAGTGGGGATCTGAGATTTGAAACATAAAAAAGAAGCTACCATATGAAGCATAGTCCCCAGTGGAAACCTGACAAAAAGCTGCTGCATTTTGACATAAGATGAAACAAGGTATACAATGAAACAGTGATGTTTTGTATTTGCTAGTAGTTAATCATTACAGCTTTGTTTTGAGGGCACTGGGAACTTATTTTGAAGTAGGAGGAAAACTGCCTACAAACTTTATTAAGAGGAGATGGGAAGGGAAAGCAGTTAAAAATAAACAAACAAACAAAAAGCAAAAACCAGTAGCCTTACTCAGAACACTCATGTTGGGTTAAAAGTATAAGAAAGTGTGAAAGTGAGTTCAGGTAAAAAAATCTTTATTACATTTTTTTTTTAATTTCTTTTTATTTTCTTCACTAATATTATATGGTTTAACTTATAAAGCTCAGAAGTATTTTACCGTTATCCCACCATTCTTTGAATTTATATGAATATAATTAACTTCAGATAATTTTGGTAAGTCTAGTTTGGTCAGCAGGTTTTATGGTGTTGACCACAATTAATTAGATCCCATGAAAATAATAAAGCTATTCTCTTTAATTCAGATTGTCAAAATGCAAGGTGAAAAACAATTTTACATGGATTCACTATATTTTTCACTTTTACTTGTGTTATTTCTTAACAGTTCTTATAGAAAATAAATATATTTTTGTAGTTGGTGGAATGTTTATTTTTTTGTTTTATTTTGTTTTCAGTTTCTTGAAGAAATGCCTTTTGAACCAAGAGAAGAAAAAGTAAAAGAGGGGAAAAAAAAGCTATGCAGGGTATAGCATCGGGAAAGTGGCTGACACTGAAGGAAGCTTAGTAGTCTAGACTAGTAGTAGACTAGTCTTTTCTGAGAACCTTATGAATAAAAAAAAAAAAAAACTGATTAATTTTGTACTGAATGAGCACTGAATAGTATTAGAATATAATGGATGAGTGCATATGCTTAGGCATAAGATTTTTTTTCCTTTCTATTAAAGGAACTTTCCAGGTGATGAAAAAATTTTGTGTAGTGGAAAGGAAACTGATTTAAAGAGAAAGAAGCAAGAAGATTTTTATATTTCTGTGTCTGCTGCATATGATGAATTCATTTTCAGTACAGTTAATATTTACAGAGAGCTACAAGAGAATTTTTAACTTCAGATACCGCTTGGGGCAGTGACATTTTTTCTGCAGTGAAGCTTAGAACGGCTGCCTGCAGGAGGATGTTCATTCTTAGCCTGCCTTCAATGGCTTTCAAATGCTTGTCAGGCTCAGCAACACTCTATTATGAAACTGAAAATAAAGTGTTTTCATATAAGAATGTGACAAATAGAGCAACATTTAATACAGACACCATGGGGAAAAAAAACAATGATCTGGTTACCCTATTTCTATATAACTTCCCTCACTTAGCATGTCTTTTTTCAACCTAGACCTACAAATGTGTCCATGTGTGTAGCATGTATATACTGAATTCTGTGGTTACTACAGATCTATTTATTTTTGATAGATGCAGCCACACTGTAGTACATATGTGGTAAGTCTAGAAATTATATCATGTGACTCTACTGAATATATGTTATCAAGTAACTTTCAGATGAAGAGTGGGTTCAATTTTTCCATACAATGCAACCCCAAGTGACTCCAGCACGCATACTCCATGACTGGAGTCATATGTAGTGGGGACATTTCACTTTTACTCCTGTATTTAATGATTCTTATTCTTATAACAATTTCTTAATATTCATATAATATTCATATAATGAAGTGATGAGAAGGAAACAAACTAACAAAAATCACAAAAAATCGCTCAACAGATTTTTTCATGATGAAAAAGATAGCTATATGGTAGCCTAACTCAGTTATGAAATATGAATGATTTTCTGGAGTGGTGGAGACAGATGCTGGCACTCATAAACATGTGCAGTAATTGATTGAAAACAATAAAGCAATCCCAAGTCTAGCAATTCCTAACTTCAGGATTATATTACCACTAACATAGTTCACGGAGTCAGTAGGGTGAATGATGACTCAGTCCTTCAGAATACAGAAAGAAACACAACTGAAGACTGTTACAGAAATATACCTAAAACTAAAAACTGATACCATTTATGGAGTTTAGGAATCTGTAGGTTCATATGGCAGCTGAGCTTTAAATCATACATCTAAACTTTACCAATCTCCTATTTAAGGCACTCAACTACTTTCTGCAGTCTGGCCTTTATTCCCCAGACAGATCCATTGTCTTATTTTAGACTTTGCCAGAACTATTCTTAAATTAAATCATCACTCATAGTCTCCATCTAGATTGGTTACTGCACCCACTTCTGGAGAGATGTCACCCTACCATGTGGTACACAGTGATTCATAGCTTTTTTGGTTCAGGACAAGCTACCTTCAAAATAGATCAGTGGCAGCCACGCTAGAGGTCACCCAGTCGTAGAGCTCCTGAAACATAAAACTTTCAAATCTTTAGCCTCCTCTCTCTCTCTCTTTTTTTTTCTTTTTTTTTTTTTTTTTCAGAGTATCTTAAATAATACGAAGATTCTGTGACAAGGAAGATTTTCTACATTTTGCTTGGCTTGGATGTGATACCAGGTATTATAAGTATGATTTCTCATCTGCTCGAATTTGAATGTATCAACTGAAATAGAGATTACAAGATGGTGTAATTTGCTTCATACTATATTTGGAGGGTCAGAAGGAATGCTCTGGATCACTTCTACAATGACCCAGATCAAATACTAAAGTTTGTGTTGGGTGGATGTACAGTGAATCAAGAAAAAAACAAATGACATGGTGAGGTATTTGACAAACTTTTCTATTTTAAGAAGTATTTCAGGCTCTCCCTCTCAAAAAAAAAAAAAAATGGGTTTGAAAGACAAGTTAGTGGACTCTCATAAGCAATAAAAAAATAGGTCTAGTTTGGTATTATTTGTCCCTAAATAAAAAGTCTTAGATTTTGAGAAATAAATTTCTTCTACTTGACACTAGATGCTAAAGTGAGCTTTCAAAGTAGAGAGACTTTCTGTAAAGTTAACAGATACAATATTTCCTTCCGCTGCCATCTGAGATATTTATTTCACTGTTTTATTATAGGGGTGGCTGGATGGTTCCAGCTCTCAATGGCTGGTTGATTCTGGATGATAGTGAGTGTGCAATTACACTGATTGTATTGAGAAATGTCAATCTCTCAGTAATCTGCAAAGCTTTCTATTTCAGATCATTAGGTCACTGAACAACAGTTTACATATAGTTTTCCTATTAGTAGAGAGAATCATGCTTTAATAAATAGTTATTTATTAGAGCAAACTTTTCAAATTTCCAATTTTTCCATACAGCCATCTTTTCAACTAGGGACAAAAGCGTATCTGCCATTCTGTTAGAATTAATTTTTCTAGTATGCATTCTTGTACTGGCTTTTCAATAAGATAAATTATTTCTGAGTGTACTATAATGACATTGTAGAGGAAAATAAAGGCCTTGAGGACTTTTTCTCTTGATAAAAAAAAGAATGAATCATTTTCTACTGAGGAGAAATCATTAAGTAGATTTCCCAGAGGAATTATACAGAATCAAGAAGCAATTAGCATATATAGTTTATAACAAAAAATTAAAAGAGTAAAGTATGAAAACGAACTGTACTGAAAGACCAATACACCAACATGCCTTTGCTAAATATCATGCAAATCTGTCAGTCCCAATCAGTTTAATAATATCCAAGTTTGTATAATTGTCTAGTGTCTTCTGACATTTCACTGAAGTACACATTCAGAACATATTCAAGCAATTTAACAGTTATTAGACAATTATTATTAAATAGCTATACGGAGTACACAGTACTTGAAATTGAAAACTACACATACAAGTACCAAAAAAACAGAAAGATTTGGAAACATTTCTGAGAATCTTAGCCTTGTAATTAATGCAAAGCTTTCATATCAGTTTTTGGAAAGACAGGAAAACTGGATCTAAATATACCAAATCATAAAAATACAAACAAAGCTTATTAACACAACAATCAACACAGAGCAGTCAGAATATGCTCAAAGAGAATGACTCATAGCTAGAAACACAAGGTTGGTGGGAGTGAAAGGGGAGGTTGGTGCTCTTCAGCTAGTCTGCTAAATTAAATATGATTTTCCACAAATCACTGAAATGCATAGTAAATAAAGACTTACAGTTTATCAAAAATCATTATGAAATAAGGAATATGGCCATAGTAAATGTTATAGAAAAACACCTTTATTGTCATATGAGATAAGCAAACAGTTTCACTATTGTTGCAGTATGTTTCAGTTTCGATAGGAGTCAGGTGACTGGAAGATATCGCAATGTATGGGAAGATGGAGCCCCTCCCCCTAATGACGTAGGCAGATGGAAGTGATGTGTAAACTCTAGCTATATAAGCCCGTGTTATTTATCAATAAACGGCCATTTGCCACCTGCCTCGTTGGTGTCCTGGTGCAGACGGTCCGAGCGACCCTGGGTGGGTCGCTGAGCCGGTTCCTGAGCTAGACCGTCACGCCGATGCGAAAGGCGACACACTATCCAGAAGAGAAGGCTGTTATCACTTAAGACAATAGATGACACAAAAATTTAATCTGCCAACCAAGCACCAGATTTTTACTGAACATTTTGATCTATCCTTTCATCCTTCATGTGTTATTGCCTGTGGTTGTCCTCCTTCCCAGAGTGAAAACTTGGATGTGTAGTTTCCCACCCCAGAATTACTGCTGAGGAGTAATCTCGGGCACTCCCCTTTGGTTTTACCCCGGCATTGTATTTGAGTAAGACACCACCTTCCTCTGCAAGAGTAATCCATACTGCTTTTTTTAGTCTCTTTGTGTTTCCTTCTGAAGGCCTCTTTTTCTTTTCCCCAAAATTGAACTTGATCACAGATTTGAATACACTTTCACTTCCTAAACCCTGGAGTTTTTCTTTACTGGAGTTTTTCTTTACCAGATTTTTTACCCTAAGACTGATAATAAATTATGTTTCCTGTGATCTCATTTTCTTTTGCTGAGGAAGCAAGGTAAAACATGGAAAAAAAAATCCTGCTGAGCTCTGACCACCTTGAAAGGCTGCCCTGGAGCAAGAGAAATTACAGAATGAAGTAAAATATTTATGATTAAAGATCAAATTTGTTTGTAACAAAGCAAAAATGCAACACTTTATACTGATGCACATAAAAATTGTCTTTGGGGCTGATTGAACTAGTAGTAATACTTTGTTTAGTAACACTTAAATTGATTTATGAATGTTTAGAATGCCCCTGAAGCTGGCATTTATGAAGCAAGTCACAGTAACAGCATTTGGGAAGAAGAGAAAGGACTTCCACATGCAGCTTCACAACTCCATAGCCTAACACAGGGGAGAAAAAGAAGATTTTAGCAAAACAGAGGCAATGAAGTAAACACATATTCCTCTTAGTCATTGTGAAGAAACACATGCAGCTTGCAATTCTGCCCAATGCATGACTGGGAAGCATGGAAAGTACTTTGGTAGCCTAAAAAAATAAAAATGCTAGTTTCAAGTATATATAAAGCATAAAAACCTTGTGTTTTGCTTTGTTTGTTTGTTTGGTTTTCATTTAATCCCTTTCATTGATCATTAAAAAGAATGTCAGACAGAGAGGGTCTAGGAGAAATAACATTACAAGGAAAGATATACAAAAAAAAAAGGATATTTATGCCAAGATTCCAAGATGAAATTAAAAAAAAAAAAGCATGATCCTAAAGGAACTAGATAAAACAAAGACAAAATAAATTATCTCCTCACAGTTTTGCAGTCTAATGGAGAAATAAAAGACAACTCAGTGGATTTTGGTGTTATTTTTCTTCCTCATATAGTGCTTACAGAGAAATGAGATGTTTTAAATGTTAGTACATTTTTATAAGGCATAACCTCATAGAACTGTTGAAATGGGAGCTATATTCTGCAGGGATTTTAGCTACATTTTCTCAGTAGATGGTTACAATGAGCCTGTGTCAATTCATTCATTTTGTTGTTTTCTCTTAACTTCCTTATTTATTCTTCGAAGCTCCACAGATTTTGCTGTATGCTCCTTTTGACAGCACAATTTCTTTGATCCACATTTTTGGTGAGCTTTTTAATGACCAGCAGGTATAAAAAACATATCCTCCCATATTCACTGTCTGAAAATTTGTTTTATTTATAATTAGATCCCTGGACCCCAAGGGGTTAGATTCTACTCTAATTTATATTGGAATGAATCAGAAATGAATTAAAGAGAAAAACGAAGGACAAAATTGAGTAAAACCTATAACAGAATCTGGTCCTGGTTTACATCTGTATCTGATCGATAACTTTTTTGAAGTCAGGACTGAATTTTAATCTTATTCTTTTTTATTATCATTCTTGCTTGATAGAAAAACACAATCAAGAATCTAAAGCTAAACATCACTACCATTACTGTTTTGATATTATCCTCATCTTGGATTACTGAAATTGATAGTCTATTCTGCCTTTTATATAGACTTTAAATTAGACACAAGTTGGCTTTCATCAGTCAGTCTAGACTGAATGGAAAAGGGAGAATTTGCACAGAAAGAACAACATTTTTATTGCCACAATCACAAATTATGTAGCAGTTAATAAGACTGAAAGAAATGACCTGTAAATAGGATTCTCTCTTAATCAGGCCATCTTTAAAGATAAGACTATATTGGCTGAAAAAAAAAAAAAAAAAAAAAGTTAAAACATCTGTTAATATCTGTGCTATTTAACAATTTATTAAAAAAATATTAAGGATCTTATATAAAATAAATATTTTTTTCTTCTTTCAATCAAACACATCTGTCACACTGCATTTTCTGTCATGTTAAAAAGTAGTTTCTGGAAACTAGCACTGTTCATAATATGGTAGTGAGCTAGTATTGTGACTACCTGAGCCATTGCTTCTAAGCAACTGTTTGAAATATTCATAATGACACACAAATCAGTGCTGGTATGGTTCTGCATATGAACGGAAAAAAAATTACACTTGGAGCATGAGAATGAAGATGGCAGCACTTATATCATTTCACACCTGAGAAACTAAGGTTTTAAATTAAAAAAATAAAATAAAATAAAATAAAATAAAATAAAATAAAATAAAATAAAATAAAATAAAATAAAATAAAATAAAATAAATAAAATAAAATAATAAAAATATTTATTGCTTGGATAAAAGCCATGCTAATGTTTCTCTTGAAGAAAATGATACTTCAGTCATGCTTTTCTAACTTTCATACTATTTTCACCAAGTACATTTCCCACAAGGTAATGGAGAAGGTTAGTACTACTCTGGGATCTTCTTGGACTATGACAAAATATGCAGAACCATCACACTGATCTCAGAGCCCTTTTAGGATTGTATAGGCAAACAGATTCCTGAGGTGGCCATGCTTCATTCAGAAACTCTGAATTTTGTAAAGTCAATGCTAGTAGGAAATTTGAGGCCTAGGTATTTTAATTTTCATTGAAAAATAGGATGCTCTGACAATGAGGAGAGATACTTCCAGGCTGTTTGTTAGAAAAGAAAGATTTTTTCTTTCTCTTTGAATTATTTTGTTATGCTAGAAGCTAGAAAGGACATTGATTCTACGTGCACAATGTATAAAAAATAGTAAAAAATACAATAAAAAAACCACAATAATTTGTAAGCTTATTCAGAATGACAAGATGGCACCTTGAAAAAATCATAGTACATTTGAAATTAGCAATATAGTACTTTAGGTGGAAAGACACTTAGGAGCAACTGAAATATGTTAATTTTCACTGTGCTCAGTAATAGACAATTCAATTTTAGTTTTATTAAGTGATATTTAAGTGGTACAATATAGTGCTATCAGGATACTGGGAATCCACATCCTGCCCTTTAAGTAGTGAAGAAGCATCTTGCATGAACTATCTTTCATTGTAAATACAAATGGATATCGCTGTAAGGAGATTTTTTAGCTCAGATGTTGTATTTCAACTACAAAGGGGTAATAACCTGAGATTCAGCATAGACTGTCATTTTATAATTAATCAATCAATTTTGGAAGAATAGCAAATGTCCACCTGTTTCCCAAAATACCTACACATCTTGACTTTTTATGGAATTCTGAACAAGATGTCTTACCTATGAACAAAACAGATATACTTAAGAGCACCTACCATATATTCATATACTGTATTAATATCCACTTTTATTTGAAATCACAGAACTGTCAACCAAACTTGTGTACAGCAGTTGTTTAATACATAGCCCATAAACCCAGGAAGGTTCTCCCTAGCTACAGGAATTTCAACTTGTTGATCTTATTCCTTAGCAAAGTGTGTACAAGATTAGCTTGAACTGCTCTCTGTCCTTAGTTTTAAATCATGCTGGGTATCACTCCTCTGTTCAAGAATTTGGAAACTGCAGGCTCAACAATCTTGTTTAAGTCCCTAGAAAGGCAATGGAATAAATAATCCTATCCTGGATATATGTGAAGGACAATAAGGCGATTTGGAGAAGTCTTCGTGTGTTCATGAAGAGGAAATTGTGCTTAACTAACACTGATAGCCTTCTCTGATGAGACGACTGGCTTGGATGATGACAGGAATGAGGTGGATGTAGTTTACTTTGATTTTAGTAAAGATTTTGATAGTGACTCCCATAAAATCTTTCAGGGTAAGCTGATGAGGTCAGGCTATATGAATAGGCAGTGAGAACGATTCAAAACTGGCTAAACATCTGAGCTGGGGAAAAAAAAAAAAAAAGAAGTCTTTCTGAGCTGTAAGGCTGTAAAAGAACTGTAAGACAGTTCTTTTTTCCGTACTATTTTCTGCCACCATATCAGAATTTTAGAAGGGAGTGACCTGAAGCAGTAAAGGAACTTGCATTCTTCAAAATACATGCAAGATATATGGTGGTTCATAATTTCAAAGAAAGAAAAATACCTTATTTCTCATAGAGAATAGTGCTAGTTCAAGTTAAAAGAGATGAAGAGGCAGCCAAGAGATGACTTGTTTATTTATGGATCTGTAATAGATAAATTCAAAATAATTGTTGTCTGTATAGGAGATAATTTTTCAGTGCTGCATTACCAGGTCTAAGAAAACTTCCCTCTAATAATTCATGAAATGCAAAGAGAACACACAGACTACTTTTTCACCAAAGCACATATTTAATTTGTGTGGTTTGAAAGCTCATTACTATATCTCTGAATTTGTCCATATTATTTTGTATATAAAATAAAATTGTTTGGATTTTGTGTTCATATTTGCCTACTCATATTTTTAATGTTACTCTTTGGTTAAAAGAGCTGTTCCTCAAGAAAATTACAGCAGGACGTTAGATTGCTGAGAATGTTCACAGGAAATGTGAGAGATTTGGGTTTTGGTCCTAAACAGATTTGGGTTTGGGTTCCTTTAATTAACCAACTTCTTTTGATAAATCCACCTTGTACTACTTCAGATTTGTATTTTGTTTTGTTTTTAATAAAGGTTTAAAAATTCTGACTTACTGAGTGTTCATTATAATACAGAAGTCAATCTTCCACCTGTAGAGTTTGAGTTCCACAGCTCGGCAGGACTTAAAAGGTGTTAGTATCTAATTAGTTTCAATAGATCATGCATGAGAGATTTTCTGTTTGAGCTCTAGTGTCAGAAATTTACCACCATATTTGCACTAATTGCCAGACCCAGAAGACAATAAGAACTTTAAAAAGTCACTTATCTGAACTCTACCTTTTCTGTAAGGGTAAAATCAGGCTAGCAAAGGACCACGTTTAGTGAACATGCTTTGCTACAGACCTGTGAGTACACAAAGAAACAAGCAACTGTCAACATGAGATCTTTAAGCTTCGCCAGCTCTACATTACTGCTTCAAAAGTAATGTAACTGCCAAACTTTAAGTAACATAGCTGAGGAGCCATATTTTCTTAAACACATTGAAAAAAATAGTCTATTACTTAAAATTAAACAGGCCTACAACCATTTCCTAAGGCCAACAGGCCCTATGCACTGCACCCTCTGCTCCCACACAGGGCAAACCAGGAAAACTGAGCAACAAGTCAGGAAACTTAGGGCACCATCTGAGCATGAGCAGCCTCACAGTGAAGCTGGGATCTGGGATGGGTACCCAGAGTTGCATCAAAATGGATCTTCTGGGTTCGTGGACCAGGGCAGGAGTGAGGTTGTCCCCAGTTGTGGACCATAAAGCCTCTCTGGGACCTACCTGAGAGGAATAACTGGGATAATCTGTATCAATCAGAATCTGTGCTTCACACAACAGCAGGTCTCATCGATCTGGCCCACGAAAACATGAATCAAAGTGATTTTAGGCAGATATTTTTATTTCTTCTAAATTTAAGTCAAGTAGATTTCTGTTTATTACATACAGTTTTCATTATGGGTTTCCAGCATGGTGGGAATTTTCATTTAAACTATGTTTAAGACAAATTTCTCAAATATTTTCTCTGTGTTGCACAACAAGAAAACACAATAATTGTATTGAACCGAGGGTATTTACTCCAGATTTACAAAGGTGTCACCAAGCAAAATCTAGAACTATTGCTAAGGCAAGTCAGCACTCATAAAAAAATCAAACACTGCCATTATCTGTGCTTAAGTAGTATATATTTGGCAAACATCAGTAATCCCTTGATTGAATCTAACCTATCTACTGCAAATAGCACATACATAAAATGGCAGTCAAAGTGTTAAGGTGTTAATAGACATTATCTCATGAATAGTACCACACATTGCAATTGTTGGAGTTTAAATAAAGGTGCAATGCCTGAAGAAAATATCTTTTTGATTGTGAAGCTAGATGTTTTGTGGATATCTGTTTATCAGGAAAAGAAATAAATAAAAATAATAAAGAAATATCTGAAGTATAAATTTTTGCTCTCAGGCAATTAAGTTGAATTTAGTCCAACTTTACTTATAGCTGAGGGTTCCTATGGTTTTACCATTTTGCCTCTGAAAGCTACAATTTTGGCTGCAAGCTTTGTCAGCTTCCACAAGGTAATGATAACTTATACGTACTCTCCCATCTTGTGTTATATTAATTTCCTGTTGCCATCAAGAGATTAAAATACACCCTGTTTTATCCATGTCATCTCCTGCTTTCAAAACACTATCAGTCTATTCACATTCTCATGTCTGTTTTTTATAACTGTCCTTAAAACTGTCCTTTATAAATTTAAATACTCAAGACTCTTCTACTCAGAAAAGCAGTTGTGCAAAAGCACATTTCATAGAGCATCTTAACAACTACACTAAAAAAGATGAAGTTGTAAATCTGAAAAAACATAACCACAGGCTCTGAGCTATGGGACTGGTAGAGCTTTGCATTCTGTTTAAAGAGAGAGTTGGGCAATATTGCCACTTGGTTTTCTCAAAAATCAGACTACACTGGCATTAGTTCTAGTTATGCACATGACAAAAGTCCATTAATACACTAAAGTATATTGATCACTGCAGTGCAAAGTACTCTTTTATTGCATGTTAGAATGGCTGATCAGGCACAAAACCTTTTATGCATCTTCAAATGAAAACTCAACATTTTTTCATTGTCAAGGTTGTAATTTACATTTACTGGTCTTCTGTTCTAAATAAAGTCTATGAATTTCATAGCCACACTAAGTTAGCTCTCCAGGGTGGATGAAACATTCTTCCAAAAGTCTTCCACTCTTACAGGAATTAGGGAACTCTGGTTTATCAACTTTCACGTTAGCCAAAATTATCATTATAATGTACTAACAGTGTATGATCATAAATAAGAAAGTTTACCATCTTTGCATTGAACCGATTAGACTTTTTTTAAAGTCGTGGATAGTTGACAGTTGCTATTTTATGTAACCATTCTTGTTTTCTTTAAAATGTAATTGGGTAAAATTTTATACTAGGTATAAAAATGAATGGATATTAAGTGTTAAGAATGCATTTTACACTAAGAATATATTTATATTCTTATAACTAAAAATGATTAACTTTCTTCACAATTTGTTATTTATTTGAAGTGGTATATCAGTGAGACTTCTGGATGGTTTCCACATTTTTTTTACAGATGTTCAGACATCCTAGATCCGCAGGTCTGCAAAACCTTTACCCTGATGGATAGAACTCACACATCTACAAAATCATATAGTAGAAAGAATTGGGAGAGGAGGAGAGGGGAGGAAGACCTTTGATTATTTTAGAAGAACATTACTTCAGATAGTTCCTTTTCTGAATTCTTTTTATTCTAACTAGTTGATATGGACTATTGTCTAGAGATTGCAACAGAGCTACATTGCCCGCTTAAAAGGTTCAAGACAAGGTCCAGCTTCATAGACTATTAAAGGCTGAAGAGGCTTTTCCTATTTCTCTGAACAGGGGGGAAATTAACTTAAAGGGAGCAAACCTGAACTTCTGTTTTTGTATCATATTATCTATATTTGGTCTAGGACAAAGATGGCTTTGGAGTCATCTTCTTAAACAGAAAGCACACAAATAAAAAGACACATGCATGATATGATTTTAACAGAATTTATACAACTATCTTCAAAACTAGGTGAGGAAAATATTCCGCAGCTTGCTCACTAACCTCAAATGTACATCAGTTTTGGAGACTGTAATTCCTCAGGTAAATCAGCTTCATTATCAGAAGAAGTATCTTTTACTTTTATGTGTTGTAGCAAACTGACATCTACTATTATAATACGTCTAATACTGGGACACAAAATAGTTGTTTCTCTTTTTATATAATTAGAGGGACTGAATCCAGTAATATGATTGACATTCATCCTGTTTTCATTCTATTTTCAGATTTTGAGTTCAACAGTTTGAGAACCAGAATTCTTTTTACAAAACTTTCTGGTTGCCAAGTGCCTCTGAATGATAATAATACATCATCTCTTATCCAAAGATCCGAAGAAGGTACCCACAGATGCATGATGCCTCATTGGGAGAACAGGAGCATTGAAATCAGCCATCAACTCCGATACTTTCATAATACATCTGTCTAAGTATAGTATGTGGAAAGAATAGATGTCAAAATTATGTGGTAGAAAGCTTTGGTCAAACCTTACTGAACTTAATGATGCACAAAGGCAGAATCTGTTGCCTTCTTTTCAAACATAGCTGCAGGAATTGGAACTTCCCTATTATACCATACCTCACCAGCAAATATACTGAGTAAATGGAATATGCAAATTTAATTCCTTCTGCAATCATAGAAGATTCAGTCCAGTAAATCCTTTTCTCAAAGGTGTTCTCCTTCCCAGGTACAAATTGACATTTTGAAATGACTTGCCAGAGAGTCTATTGAGAACAGCCAACTTTACTTTGGGAATATCAAGATATGCCATAAGTTAAAATCATTTAGTTTGCAGTAATGGCACTCCTTTGATAAGAGAAGACTGGAATCCAGTTGCTGTTCATAAGATTTTTATGATTTTTTTGTTTAAGTTGTCTGATAAAACAACAAGCACTTCAATCAGGAACTGAAAAACCTGAGATTCTCCTATTTTAGATGTCTGTCTGAAGAGTTAAGCTTAATAATGACTAATTCTTTATACATCCTTATCTGACCCACATTTTATTGTATTATTTAAAATAAAAGAGAACACCATTAAAAGCACTTTAGTGCCTGGCTGTGTAATCTAGATCACTTGGTTAGGTAATTCTTGTGAAAGTTTAAGAACACAGCTGGCACTTCATCAGATGAAGAAGAAAACATGATGTGGGTTTTTCATGACTTGGGTGAAAGTTGTCACTCTACTTGCCAGAAAGGTACGTCTGTATGGCCAGGTGCAGACAATCAATTCTGCACTCCAAGGTAAGCAGGCCAACTAAGCCAGTCCAGATATTAGGGAGAAAGCAACTGTTTGGGCAAGTGTAATTCTTCTTGATATGTTTAACACAGGATTAAACCAGCACTATATCATTTACTACCTTTCTGGTTCAAAGGGATGAGATGTTCAGGTGTTTGTGCAAGTCCATGTAGATACGTCTTGAACCACTTTAAGTGAATCTGAATTAGCAAGAGCTTTTAAACAGATGTACCCACTTGTCTTGTGGAGAGCTCCTTATTAGAAAATGAAACAGACCTAAACAGTCAAAACCCTAAGAGAGTAGGTAAGGTAGGATACAAGCTGAAGAAAGAGATTATGAATGGTGGTGTCCTTGCTTTCTGAGTAGGGTGAGACTCTCATTTCAGACTTAAAGGGCGTAGAAAGTTTGCTTTTGTGCGTCTTTGCTTGAGCTACAAGTTTTTCCTTCCTTGATGAGACTCTCCTGTTCTCTGCTAAAGCCACATGCTGCACTCTGCAGTCTTCCCTTACCAAATATGTTCAGTTGCTTTTTGAGGAACTTATGTTCCTGCTCTCTCTAAGCATATGTTCAATTTATATTTTAAAGGAAAGTAAATATACATTTTTTTATATTGAAATATTTTTTAGTGTCTAGTAAAAATTGCTGTAAGACATAGCTGTCAGTTGCATGATGTTGCAGATAGGTAATGCATAGCACACACATTTCAAGAAATCATTAGTCACTATGCATTTGCACATTTATTATTACTGAAACTTATTGCAGTCAATAAAAATACAATTTTATAAAAGCAATTTTATGAACTAATGTTCTTGTGAATATTCTTTATTGATTGCTTAGTTATCTACCATTTTGACAGTAAAAACAGATTCTAGTGGAAAGAAAATGTACTTTTTCCCAGATCCAACTGTTTACATAGAAAAATGTTTAAAATTAAAACCATCAAATCTTCTTTCCTGACAGTAGAATCAATTCTGCTTACACATTTACATCAAAGAGTTTAAACCTTAAATTTTTTTTAGGGGAATTCTCACAAATATTTACCAATCCATTTCTTCCAGGGCCCTTTTCTTCATACAATTTAAGATTATCCTGGGGTGAAGAGAAGCAGGTTGTAGTTATATAAGGTGACACAGTTTTCTGCAAAAAAGGGTTCTCATGACAGATTCAGATCATCTGAGTATTGCCGTAAGAGAAATTTCACCAAACCCAGATAATGATGCTGCTGTATAAAAGTAGTAGTAGTAATGGACTTTCATCTATTTCATCAGATTTATCTGCTGATGCAGAGCATGTATTTGATACCATCACAGCAATTCTTAAACAATTAGAATCATAGAATCATAGAACGCCTAAGGTTGGAAGGGACCTCTAGAGGTCATCTAGTCCAATCCCCCTGCACACGCAG
>JAWLRI010000347.1:0-39351 GCA_034781795.1 Crypturellus tataupa | reverse complement strand
CTCACTGCCTCCCTTGAGGTACTTATACACACTAATTAGATCCCCTCTCAGCCTTCTCTTCTCCAGGCTGAACAGGCTGAACAACTATATATTAGTAATATATATAACTACAGCACAGAACATTTCTCTTCATCTGACAAATTTGTCCTTATACAGTAGCTCTTCTTCAATAATGAAGATAGATAATTGTTGGGAACATTCAGCTTGGAAAATGGCTTTAGAAGAAAGCAAGTACAGATGAACCTTATACTTCAATAGTTCTTCCAAATAATTCTTTGCTATAAAATGTTATAACAGAGCATTGTAATTTGGCTGTGCCCAGATGCAATGGAGCTTTTCTGCCATTCTTGCGGCATGCACTCCAGGCCTCTGCTCTGTCATTTTGTATCTCCAAATGCTCTTGCAGCCCACAAGGGGGTCTGAGAATCTGTAATAGTGACACATTTCTTATAGGTAAGGATAGCAGTGGAAAGCCAATTATAATAGCTTCCCTACTAAGCTCTGTGGTGTTTGAATCTTTGTTACTCTTGTGGCTTAGTCTTCTCTGAACTGCACCGTTAAAATTTTAGAGTCCACCCTTCGAGGCAGTCACCATTTCTGAATCTGAACTGATGAAGAACACTGTGAAGGAAACACACTGTGCTCTTCCAGGAAGATTTTATCCTACTTACTTCTGTTTTGTTAAGTCCAAACTTTTTAAATAAAGTCAAGGTATGGGCTGTTATTCCAAACTATCACTTTTCATTGCTGCTACCTTCATAAAAGGTGTCATATATCATTAGTTCACCCCTCTTGTTAGAAAGTGAATTGTTAAAATACTATACTCTGGAGTCCAAATGTTTAAGACTGTGAACTGGATGAAATAGGATATATGCCCTGTAAATAATTAATTATGAATGTCTTGAAGTTTGATGATTTGACTCAGGATCAAAGCTAATTAACTCAAGTTTCTCCTGACTAGCAGGAAAATTAGGAAGGAAAATTCTTATTTCACCCAAATAATCTGGCCCTACATCAAATGGGGAGCAGATTTTAAAATTAAGCACTACCTTAAATTAATAAGGGTGACCTTGAAAGGACAAAAAGGCAGTCTAAAGAAATATATTTTCAGTAGTATTAGCAATGAAAATAGCTGATGATAGAAACTATCATCATATGATTTTATAAGATGGCATTTTCCTTTTTATTATTCTTTTGTAGTATAAAGACTGTTTACAGGCATTTTCGAGAAAAGCATTATTTTGCAAAAGCTTGAATTTTTAGTAACTATTACTATTTGTGAACTTGAAAATAGTTTTATCTGGTTTCTCCCTCTTGTTGTCCCCAAATTATAGGGAAAATATGACATTTTATAAAGATTTACTTCAATATTTTAATAATAAAATACTTCATATACTCACAATTTACTTATTTTCAGCCTTTGAAAACTGAAAAATCTTTTCTCTGTCGGAATCTAAGAAAAATTATATTAAACATAGCCTTTTTTTCTTGACTTTTACAGTATTTCTGGGCAGTTCCGAACCTTCTGCAGAATGACAGTATAATAGATGGACATATGATTTGCATTGCCAAAGTTCTTTTTCTTTCAAATGATAGCTCCTTTTTTTTTATTCTTGAGACTCAAATTGAGTCGTATGAGGCATATTTTTCTTTTTTAATTTAGGACTTTTTCAATTTTGGAGGTCTTCTCCTAAGACTTACCTTTGAAGTATCTGAAGTATAATCTAAGTGGTAATTTACTTACAGAAGGGATAGGAACAAATTAAAGAAAGCTTTGGGAAAATCATCTGTGTAGTGTAACTAACTGGACTGTCATATAAGTTAACCCACCAGTTCACCCTTTGCATTCATGATTCTCCTTACTGCAAAAAGAAAGTTATTTGATTCCTGGGTTTGTAGCAGTTATTTCCCAAATGAGTACTTCTCCCCAAAGCAAAACCATTGTGAAGTTCTGAGATGAGTGACCCTCATGCCACATCCCAATGTGTTCAGTATTTTTGTCCTATAAAAGCACACACTGATAAAAGCAATACAAAAGTTACATTATTTATTTCAAACATTTATATTGAAAGAAACACACACACACACACAAAAAAAAAAAAAAAACTCCTAATACATTTTTCAGCTACAGGGACACTGGATAGAGTCCATAAAAAGGACAGGTCTAAATGACATACGGCATGGCTGTGCCCAGCTTGCTCATGATGGCTGTTTTTTGTGTGTATGAACATGAGACATTCTTTAACACTTGATTTGAGAACCAGGATTCACTCCTTGAATTTGCTCCAGAATAAGCTAGAAATCCTTCCCTTCTTAAGTCTGAGGATCTTCAGAGACAGAAAAGTGGATTTTTTTTCACATTAATATTACAGTTTAAATTCAAATAATTTGGATAAAGTGAATTGTCGTGACTACTGTGACTGCAATGTCTATTATTTGGATAGTATCTGCTGTTCTTTTGCACCAGTCTTATGGGTTATAAAGTGTCCGCCCATGAAGGTTGCAGGCCGAGGCTGGCACTAGGCCGCAGGTCTTCAGGCCTGGCCAAAGAGCTGACGCTCGCGATCTTGACCCCCTTGGGGAACCGGCTTGTCTCACCCTCTGAGATCCTGGATCCTCTGCGATGTCCGATTGCGGGCCGGAAGGAGGACGCCGTAGCACCGGGGCACTCTCTCGGGCTGATCCAGTTGGATCGGACCCACCCAAGGTGAAGAGGTCGTAGGGGTGCGCTGCAGGGCTTAAGTCGCACCGACGGCGCCCTATATGCAGACAGGCAGCACCGACTGCCTAAACACCCAGCCGGTCGACAAAAGATGTAACCAATATGGTTCAGGGTCAACCAACGACTTTATTACAGCCAACATAAGCTTTTATATGACGAACGATAGGAGGAACGATGGGAGGAGGGAGATACATGATTGGGTGAGAGCTGTTGCCAAGATGTCCTCATTGGCTGTGCTCCCCTGTCACCGGCTCACTCCGGCCCCCACCTTCGAGGAGTGCCTAGCCCCCACCTTCGGGCTGCCATGGTGTTCTGCAAGACTGCTCAGCCATGCCAAGTGGCATGACTGAGTATGTGCAGGCACCAGGGGTCACCTGTAGGGCAGCCCAAGGCCTACACAGACCTAGGCCCCACGTAAGGCCTGTAAAGATCTCCCTATGTCCCCCAACAATAAAGAATATTGCTGGATCTGTTGCCCATTTACTATTAAGATAAGAAACAAACAAACAAACAAAAACTGTATATACTAACACTCTTAAAATATATTTTTTCCTTCAAAAAATAAATCAGTGTATTTTAAACTCTATGAACTGTACATTAACTGTATTTTAAATTTAACTTTGCATTAAAATGCATTTAAAGGCCTGAGACAATCTGAGGCTGTTCGGAAACATAATTTAATATTTCCTGTTGCTGTATGTGTTTCTCATATGTTAACAAAAAGCCACCACCAACACTACCACCACCAACAAAACCCACCATTTTTAAAATAACTATCTGGCTAGTAGAAGCATATTTCATGAGGAAATATCTAAGCAACCTCTTCTTCTTCCTACCAAAAATAATTGTAACAATTCTGGACCACTTGTCTCACTGTATTTGTACAAGATGGATAGAAAATTATCACTAAGCTGCAAGTATATACTTGCAAAATTCTGTGGAAGAAATTCATAAATAGGTAATTAACTGGCATCAAATGGTAATATTTATAAAAGTAGACAATATATCAGTTGAGTAATACTCAAGTATTGTTATCCTAAAATTAATACTGCTCTATATGAATATTCATGCAAATTCTAACTTAAGCATTGTTGAAATAAGCCATCTATTGGTTCACAGCAAGTCTTCTACATAATAAGCAAGTGGTGCAAAAATGAACCTTTCCTCTGCCTTAGCTATTTTTTAACAAAATATATTTTGTTATATACTTTTATAATTAAATCTGATATAATATTATATATATAACTATATAATATATATAATATATAATATAATTATATATAATTATATAATATACATATATATATAATATAGTACGATATAATATTTTACATATTATTTTAGACAATGTGTTTTGTATTCCAATAGATCTTTTGATAAGATTTTGATAAGGCAGATTTTTAGATTTCATCCCTTTAACTTTGGAATATGAAGCAATTGGCATTTCCTATAAAATACTTGCATCATTTTAATATATGCGCTGACCAGCAATGACAGCAATTCCACTAGAAACCAGAATGGACATAATCAAATGCAGTGTTTCAAAGCTTGAATTCTTATAATACAAAACTTTTTTTAAAATTCATTGCTGTTTTTATGCTTTAATGCAGACATTAGAAGAACAATTTTAAACAGGTGTGAAGTAATCCACCATTGGAAAAACAGCTACAAAGCAAAATTATTTTACAATGTCTGTCAGTTCCTGTAGATCAGGAGGTAGGTCAGAGAGGCAGAAGCTGCACAGCAATTAAAATGCATATCCTACAGTTCAAAGACTTCCTATTTACAGCTTCTGTGTAAGAGATTTCTTTTGATTTTAGGTAACTATTTAGTCCTGTAGAACAAACAGGTGAAGTCTGTGATGTATAGGAAATATTCAATTGAACCGTAGACTAAAGAAAGCCCATCTCTAAGTTTATCCTTGACCAATCTGTGTATCATTTGAAGGATAAAGATCATAGGCTTATTTTTCTTTTGCTTTCTTTTGTGACTACCATGCAAATGAAACTCAAAAGATTTTTTTTTTCCTGAAATTGTATTGAGGCTTGAAATTCAAAGTGTAAAAACAATGATGATAATTATTTTTATTAATCCAAGCCATCTCATGAGACATGATATTGACACTTTAATTTCTTCATGAATCTACATTTATGATACACAGTGGAAAGACTGATAGAATACTGTAATGCTACCAATTTCATATGTTAAAAGCATGCATGACAGTCCCTTGAAAATAACCTCTAATAAGTTATGCCAAAACATAACCCTTAAATTTGGTGAGATAAAGCGGTAAATCTATCTGACACAGAAATATACTCAGGGCATCTACAATGACTTAATGTTACAGCTATGAACTTGTTCTATGAGGCAAGGCCAGGCCTATATGAATCAATGCTCTAGAAATAATGTGCTAATAATCACTAGAAAACAAGAAGTTATTATTAGAACTGAAATCCAAATCTGCAAACTCCTATATTTTTTATTTAGTATAATTATTTTCATTAGAAAACTATACTTGTGTTTACTTCCTTTCTGCTTTTTCCCCCCAGATTGTTAAACTGTTTAAATAATAATATTTTCTTCCGGGAGAGAAGTATTTTTCCAAACAGTCCCTGTGATGGCAGAGCACAGATGATAAATGATCTGCCTATCAATATCAGATTCAAGGATGGATGGAACTTTAAAGAAATGAGAATTAAGAAGGATGGGAGAAGACAGATCTTTTTTCCTTTCTTTCTGAAAAAAAAAAAATATCTGGCAGAAAAATTATGATTTCTTTAAATAAACTGGGCCTACTGTCAATACTGACTACACCTTCTTTGCTACTGCAGTTCAACATAAATTCACTGATTCCACTTGAGCCAATTTTCTGTCAATGTCAGTTTGATGTCAGTTTGAATTAGTTTTGTAAAGTATCAGTAAATATCAGTATATATCAGTAAACATCAGTGTGGGTCCTGTATTAAAATAATTCAAGGAAAAGTATTATAAAGAGTAAATATTAGTCAGACTGTATTTCACCTAACAAAAATTTTCAGACCTTTAAGTTTAGTGAGAAAGCAGATATCCCAAAATGGCAGTGGTTATTTTAACATCTTTATGATCCTAGCAGATATTACATGGTATCTATATAAAGCCCATTATTTTCTTCAGCACCAACCTGAAGGCAAGACAGTAGTATCTGGCACAAAAACTGACAAAACTGGCACCGAACACCTACATTTAAGGACTGATTCAGTCCTTTATTTTTCATGTATAGACAATGGAGTGTGGCAGTCACATATAATAAGCATAGGTGTGTTTTATGAGCAAATAGATCTGACTGATAGAGTATTTCCTGGGACTAATGAAAATTGAGATTAGGGTTAATTGTAGCTAGTCCTAATTATCCAGAATACAAATAGGTATGGCTTATTTAAGTTACTCATGCAAAGACATCAGATGACATTTGAGGTTCCTTAAAGACCTAAAATTTCCTCACATGACTAATGTACCAGAGATACAGGAGACCCATGCTCTCATAGAGGACATACAGAATTTCCTAAATATCTCAAATACTAAATAAAGCACTAAATATCCACTCATGTACTAATGAATTAAGCCTCTTTATTCTACTTAATGTACTAATAGGTCTCCTTTGACTATTACACAAGTTTTAATAGGAAGTTTAAATATCTACACATCAACATTTTAATTTAGGCATCTTAATCTACAACCATAAACTTCCTTAGTCCAAGTTCATCATATAGACTGTTGCTATGTTGCTAAATGAAGAGGGTCAAGGACTAGTCCGCAATCCCAAGAGAAAATTAAACCAGCTGCCTTGCAGTTTTGCCTCACAGTTTGCCAGCAGTTTTACAATGCTGAGGACTAATTTTCTCTAGAGAAGATTGGTTTTGTGGAAGAGTTAGCTGGAGTGGTCCAAAGAGCCAGAGAATGAATTAAGTCACAGAAATAATAAAAAGATCAATTTGTCTCCCTAGACTGCATGTTTTTAGCTATAATGAGGGATCTGTTTTCCTATCATCAGAGATACTAGCACCTTCACTTGTGATTGTCTCCTTTAGAGAACTGCCTTCCAACTCTGGGGGTAAAAAATCCGTTTTTTTGAAGTATTTTTTTCTCTCTATGACTATGCAAGCTAGGGATGAAAGTAGCTAAAACTAAGCCAGATGAGTCCAGATGTAGCCATTTAGTTACTAAAATTAGGCATTTTAAATTCAACAGTTGGGATCTATCTCCAATTTTCTAAAACAATTAAAAGAGATACTGAGCATACCTAGCATGTTTCACTAAAACACATCCATTTTCTTAATGATTTGGAGGTCTATTAACTACTAGATGTTTTGGGAGTTTTTAGTTGTTCTAAATAAAATGCACTGAATAAAAATTGCAGTGACAATTCTTCCATCTTCATTTATATCCTCTAGAAAATCACATAAAAACTGACCCAATTTGCTTTTGTTTTTTAGTTCTCTAATACTGATATGAAAGTTTGAAACTATATATCAGCATCCCGAGAAAATTAGAGAAATCTGATGATTTTGATATATTTGCAGGTATGGTACTATCCAGTATTACACAGTATTCATGAACGATTTAATTTAGACAAAGAGAGTCTTAGAGAAGTATCTGAAACAACTGAGAACATCCCAACTTCCAGAAAAAAATAGAAGAAATAGATATTTCTGGAAGCCGAGATGATCTCAGATGCTTCTCCAGATGCTTCTCTCTAACAATCTATCACAGTATATATAAATTGTTTTTGTTTGTTGTTTGTTTGATTGTTTGTTTGCTGACATATTTTTTCCCCAGGAGAGGAGGAAAGAAAGTATGTAGGAAAATATAAATATCCAGGCAGGCAAGCATCAAGGCAGTCATTCAGAAAACAAATGAGAAAAAAGAAGAGAGGAGAGGAGAGGAAATTAAATATCCTAAGAAAAGAAATACACTGAGAATTAATTCAGCACCCTTTTCGAATGCTGCTTAATGCAGCTTGCCCTTTACAAATTCTAAGCTCAAATGCCTTTTTTTTTTTTTCTACATTAGGATACTGCTGAAATGTTTATTTGCCACAGAGAACTGGAACTTTAAGGAACTCCAAGAAATTTTAAGATGCAAAAATAAAGCAAAAATTCAATTTTAAAACAGCCCTTAGGAGACAGTGCAGCTACAGGCTTGTGACAGGAACACTGATTTGAATAAGGACAGTCAAGTGAAACACAAATAAACAATTCAATACACCAAAGAAATGAAGACATTAGGTAGCATATTGCTGAGGAGCAGAAAGGACAACTTATTTTCTCCTATAACCAAACAAGCAAATAACAGAAACCCCACAAATAAGGAAACAAAAGTAAATATTCAAAGGCCTTCTGTCCTAAAGAGTTTGCTCTCCAGCATTCAATCATCTGTTCTTCCATACTTTCCACAGACATGCTGACCAACCTTGTGTCACACATCAAGCAGTCAGGACTCAAAAAACTTTTACTTAATTTATTGCCAGCTAACATAAGCTTCTAATCACTGACTTGGGTATTGAGAAAAAGGAAACATAAACAATTAAATGGACACTTCAGTAGGCACCTTTTCTCCCTCTTCACTATACTCAATGAAAGTCAAACACCTCTCCTTCATCTTCCTGATCATTGCTTTTCTTATTTTTGCAATGCATTACTCAATCTGTACAAACTGCTTTGGTCAGGTGATTGGCAGTGCAGGAGGTTGAGGTCATGTCAGTAAAGGTTTCTTTCTGCAGTTCTGTGCTCCTTACTGGTTTTCCTCTAGTGGTCCTGGCTGCTTACTCTTTATTTGACATGGACTGGGTTGCCCACAGTGAAAGACTCTCAAGGGCATTCCTTCCCTGCAATGCGAGCTGCTGGCTGTGAGTGGGAGGAGCTGGCCATGGTCCCTCAGAGTGTCTCTGCCCTGGAGTGAGTTGCCTAAGACATACTTTGAGAAATATGTCTGAGCTAAGTGCCACATTTTCCCTTACCTGACTGCAGTTTTAGGACATGACAGGTTGTTCACACCAGTGTCCGAGCTGGCTCAACCTGGCTATGGCCGCTACAGGGCAGTTCATGGCCTCTTCCACACAGGATACTACTGTAGTCTCTACCACCCAAACCCTGACAATTGTACCCAATAACATACATAATTTCTTCAGGAGTAAAATGCAAAGTCTAAAGCAGAATAACAACAGCTGCTTAAAATGTTCTGCAGCCATGCTTCTTTACCACTGCTTAAAATGTTCTGCAACGATGCTTCTTTTCCATGTTTTCACTCACAGGCTGTGTGAACTGTAGGTTGGCAATGGATGTCTCCTTCGTTAAAATGTGCGTTTTAACCTTGGGATAAGAGCAAAGGCCTTGAAAACATCAACACAGGTTGAAAGCAGAGACCCCAGAACCATAAACAGCTCTTTGATGGTCAAGTACTGAAAAGCCCCAACCTTGAAAGCTGGGAAAAGATTGATTTTTAGTTTAAGAAAAGACGCAACAGCTAAGCAAGGAAAAGAAGCTTAATAAGATAAGAACATTCTGCAGCCTAGATAAATAACAACCCATAGACTTTATGCAGGCTTTGGCATCAGGGACAGATCCCAAAACCTGCAAGTAATCTTATGAAAGAAAATTTGAAAAAGAAAAAAAATGAAAAAGGGTCTGGGAAGGAAAGAGATTGATGACACATGATATCCATTGGATATTCCTAGTCATCAAAGCTGAGGTAGCTGCATTGGAAAGCTCCTCGCTGAGGCAGGCTCAGACAGAGTTCCTCTATTAAGAAAATCAGTGGCATATATGTATGCCAAGGCCAGACGTGCCAAAATCCAATCAGGCTAACATGACAACACAGATGCTGCTGCTCCCTTTTCATGCCAGGACCTTTGCTTTATCCAGTGCTTTGACGAGATAGTAATACACTCCTGGCTCTTGAACTGAAATCTTGCTTAACAAACTGGAAACTCTTGAAATAATAATTACATTTGTTTTCTGAAGCCTTCTTCCCACCCTTTATCTTTTTCCCTCAAATTATTTCTGCTCATACTCACTGTACTAAGTGATTATGTTACCGCTGATTAAATAAAATGTCTTCTCATGCATCAACATGCTAATCACTCCACACAATATGCAACTAAGCAACTGCAAAGGAAGCGAACTGTAGGAACACAGCATTGTGTGAAGCGCAGTATACTTTTATTAATAGGAGTAGTTCCTAGTCATCTGTGGTTTACTCTCTCTCATATATAATCAAAAGGTCAGCCTTAATTAACATTTAACCTTATATAGGTAGGACTTTTAAATGGAATTTTATTTTAATACTATTTTCCTGTTCTCCATGTACGCTTCACGGTGTGAAGTAATTACTAGGAAATTACCAGTTCTGTAGAATAATAAATAATAACACAAGAGTAATTCTATTTAAGCTTCTGAAGTCATTGTTACATAATAATTTTGGGCAGCAGCAAGACTTTCAATAATTTAATTGCAGCATCAGGTACTTTTTTTTTCTGCTATCTATACGTAATATATATCTATACGTTTCCATTCCAGTGCTGTACTATATACCAAATATTTGTCCAATACTTGGCATATACCAATCATATGCCAATTTCTCCATGACTTTGGAAAATTTTTTTTATTATTAGTAATCATATCCTTAACATTCTAGAGTGTATGTTATGTTAATATGATGCTGTATGATCAACATCAATAATGTGCACCTTACTGTGGGGCATCCATAGGTATGCAGTGATTACCTATCTTTGTTACATCAGTTTTTTTTTGAGATTTTTTTCAAAAGTTGCATTAAAAATGGATTTTAAAATGTTTTTAATAGAAAAAAATGTGGAGTGTTCACTTTTATGTTTTTTTCTACCTAGGCCGAAACATGCTTTTTGAATTGATCATTACTTCTATCTAATGTAATACTAAAAGGTGTTTGCTGAGTGCACATCAGCGCACACCAGGGAATATTCATTTTACAATGTAGTTAGATTAGCATAAGCACAATCACCTCAGGGAATTGCAGACCAGCACAAGTGAAGGCCTGCTATAGAAATGACTGCTTGTAGCTGCCTCCACTTGTTGACACGATAGCAGAGTAGTTATCCTCAGAATGGAACCAATTAATTTGTCTGATCCTACAGAGATTGTCTGCTTTTCTAAGGAACCTGCAGACAAATTGCTTTTGACAGTTTAACATGTAAAATATAATGAATGACAAAAATGTGTTCTACAGTCAATCAACAAGGCATTTTCCTTTTTGAAGAACAGGACAAATTTTACCTCATCTACCTTATTACAAAACTGAAACACAGTTTTTGTCCTCTTTCTCATTTTGTGTAGATGATTACCTAAAAATCTGTCATATATTACCTATAAAAATTGCTTTCTAAAGCAGATAATTTTATGCTGCAAATCCTCATAGCTTTTGCTGGAAGGTTATGACTGACAATTTGGATTAAGTGACAAAGTTAAAGATTTCATTAGTGCAGAAAAGTAGACTTCACTAATGAAATAGATATATCTGTTAAAATGCTTTTTAAGCTATTTTTTAAAGCTCTTAAACTAATGGTATTTATCATACACTGTACTTCATGATACCTTGTTCATGGGATTCCACAAACGTTAAAGCATTTAAAATGTGAGACTGATATGACAACTAGGGCATGATCCAAGCATCTTTGTTTATCCTTGTTCACAAGCTGTTCCTTTCAATGGCAGTTAAAATTGTCTAATGGATAAGGTATCAATGAAGGACTCCCTGGAGCAGATTATTTGTTTCTGATTCTAATCTCTGCAGTTTTCTGCAGAAAAAACATTTTAAGCTGCCTCTATTGTTTGCTCCAATTCTATAATTGTTCTTCTATTGAAGGAATTGGTCTGTCAGAGAATAAAACACAATATTGGTATTAACAGTGTAAATAGTAGAATCCAACTTCAGGAGTATATTCTCTAATTTTCTTTTATATTGCTCATATTTGCAAAACAGAGACTTAGGTATTTAAGTTGGGTATTATGATTTATTATAGCTTTCTTGAGAATTAGAACTGTATAGTTTTTGCATTTGTTTACAAGACATTAGCTTAGTAACTTAGAGACCAGATGAATGTACCAAAATCTTGGAAGTAGCAGTTAACAGAAAACGGATATTTATACTATTAAATTCAACATGCCTGGGCACTATAACATTTCTGTGTATGTTAATAAACTAAGATAGGGTTTTCTGGTGCAGATCTGACTCATTCTAAACAACACTTGTCACAACTGCTTCTGGAAATGGCGTACTTGTTAGATTGTTCTTGTCCAATAAGCAATTTTCGTGAAACCTCAGTGCTTGGGAACAGTCCTGAGCACTTTTAACTTACTAGTGTAGATAGAGCTGGAGAATCTTAGGTCTCTTGTAATTTAGGACTAAGGACTATATTGAAGTTTAATATGTATAAAAAAGGAAGATAGCCCTATATGCTGGTAGCCTACCAGTTAATATTTACGCTCTTCATGAATTAAAATAAACATACATATTTACAAGTACAGGATTTTATCCTGTTAAATATTGACAAGAAAAGAAAAACAAATGCTATTGTATTTGAATGATCCCCAAAAAAGTTAAATTAATAAATCAGCTTTCTTGTTCTCCTTAATTTTTTTTCTCAAGCTTGTGAATTAGGTTCTATGTCCACATCCAGTTGTGCTTTCAATGTCATCCTCATTTTTCATCTTTTTTTTTTTCAGTTTTAAGCAAGTGAAGGTTTGGACCTCATTGCTTTTTCTCTAAAAGGTAGTTCAGGGAAAATATAAAAATATTTGAATATTATCTGTGAAAAAAACCTAAAATTCTTTAGAGGTCACCTGTGTCAAATGTTATTATAGCTATGTATGTTATATATTTTTGTATGTTTTTAAGCACAAACCATGACATTTTTCTTTTACATATCTTAAATGGTACCAGCAAGAACCTTGTTCTGGGAACCAACATGAGAAAGCAAAGAATACTACAGAAGAGTTACGGAGATAGCAAAGTTGATTGAGCTTGGTAGAGTATATATTAAGTTTTGATAAAGGTTATTCACCATCCTGTGATACCTTATTACTGACACAGTTAGAAAGACTAACTAGGACTAGGATCTAAAACACTGTTGTACATCTCAGTGATGTAAGTTTTTAAAAACATCCTTGTCTGCGCTAAGCTACTTACCCAGCAGCAGCTACAAACTTTTCTCCTGCAATTAGTTTTTAAGCAGTAAGCAATTAACACTTTATTGCATTTACAGTGGTTACTACCTATGAAAGTTTTCCTATTCACTCGTTTAGTTTTTATATTATTCTGGGATACCTCCCAGGACTATTTTGTTTCTATTATTAGAACTGTGATTCATGAATACAAATATTCATGAATATTTAAAGCTTTATTCACAGATCACTGAGTACACATGAGTCTGGCATTACTTCAGTGTTTCTTTTATCCCTTTGCAAGTGTTTCTGCTCATAGTTATGGAGTGTAAGATGATACTGTCATGAGGTGAGGGTATTAACAGAGAGATTATATCCACTACACTCTAATTTGCCTATTTACAATGTAGGAATGGAAATAAGTTATAGATCACTGTTGGGGGTCAAAAGTGGGATTTTTGGGACCTGCCACAGGGTATGCGCCCTTGGCAAATGTACAGGGGGGTCCCGGTGCCCCCTGTACGACCCCTGAGGGCTGTGCACGCGCACTCAGGCCTGCGTGCCTGACTGCGTGTGGCTTGACATCCCTCAGAAGGGTCTAGAATCCCAAAGGTGGGGGCCAGGAGCGGGTTGCTGCTCCTGGCTGCCTGCCCGGCAACCCAATCCTACCAATCACCGCCCGCTCCCACCTTGTACCTCCTACTCTCCTCCCATTCTCCTCCCTCACCCTAAGTTATATATACCCCTGTTTAACCCCAATAAAGTGGGCTGTTAGCTGCTGGGTCCTTGCTGCAGTGCAGTTTTTCTTTTCTCTCCCCTTTATCGGTTGTTGCCCCTTTTGGGCGGGACCCGGCCTCCTCTACCACACTCCTAGGGAGCGGGTATGGTAGAGTCGTAGATAGCTCGCACCCGACGGGTCCGGCCGTCTTAGGTAGTCATACCTACCTGAGGAGCCAATCTTGCGGAGCGGCTGCCTTTTCCCCTGCGGCGGTCCCGTAAGTAACAAGGGAGCCTCGCCCTCGGCGGGTTGGGGAGGCTGGTGCTTACCCGGGGCCCAGTGCGGAACAAGAACACGCAGCCAGGGAGCGCGCAGGGCCGCGTCGAGCATGGGGGTGCTCCGTGGCCGCCGCGTTGAGCACGGGGGTGCTCCGCGAGGGCGCGTCAACAGATCACAGCGTCTAGTGTAGGTTTCTACATAGGATTGAGAGATCTTTTGGAGAACAGATGTGGGTTTCTGTTGCTTAAACATATGCACCTAACACCATTTAACCTTTTTTATCTGACGTATCCTCAGGGCTGGAAGATATGGCACAGGATGCACAACAGTCTCCGTTGGTGCCCTTAAACAGGCAGTTGGTGACATTTAATATTCTGTTTGAGTACCTACCTCATCTTCAGTTGCTGCTCAGAAAAGGCATAGGCCTCCCAATGCCGTTCAAGATATGAACAGTAGTTGTAGAAAACAGATCCATAGGAGATCTGTGCCCAGGTTGGCAGCTGAAGGTCAGGGAAATTGACCTAAAAGCTCTATCTATCTCAAATAGTACAAGCTCCCTACTTGATAATAACTGCATTGATTTCTTTTGTTTAGATGTCTGAGCCTAGATCTCTAAATTTGGAGCTAAATTAAAGCCTGGAAAGAAGATTCAGTAGCGTGGATGCAACCAGTCACCTTTAGAGGGGCTGGCCTGGAAAGGAGTTATACAAATCACTCTTGTGCATCTGTCCACAGTGTCCCTTCCTATTATAGATTAATGTTCTGCATTCATTATGCAGGGAATCTATAGGCTTAACATCACTGTATAAAACTAAATCACAGCTCACTACATCTGACCAGAAGAATCCCATTCTTAACAGCATATATGCCATTATTCATTCCATAATAACATCAAAAATTAACATTTTTCTTCAGACAACTATCCTGAAACTTCTATTTATTTCTTCAAGTATGTCATTTCCTATGCAGTCTTTTAAGTTTAAACAATCTTCTTGAAAGGTCAGACACAGACTTCTTTGACCCATTTCAACATTTATAAAAGGTGATGTTTAATGTAGCTTCCTGATAAAAAAACAAGCATCACCATTTCTACAAGTAACACTTTCTGAGTCAACCTCTGTAACAGAAACAATTTTGAACAGGAGTATTTAACAAGACCAATTTTATATATATATATCCCTAAATTACACATACTTGAGGAATGAATTTTTATATACACAAGTCATTATTAAGGAAACAAACATTGCTCAAAACAAATTACAGAGATACAGTTTCTATTTTATGCATAGCAAAGAAAATAAATAGAACAGAAGTTGTAGAGACATTTAAAGTGGAAAGTAAAATAATCTGTGAATCAAAATTGCAGGACTGGAGAGAATAAAACTTCTATCACATAAAGTAAAAGAAAGAACTTTCAAATGTTCTATTCTGTTTTATAACAAAAATGAAGAAATATAAATACTACAGGAGTAAATGAATGACACTGATGGTCAACCATCCAAACAAATGGTATTACTGGATAGTCCATAAAAAATCAAAAAGATGTTATATTAACATACCGGAAAATATCAGGTAAAGACACAATAAGTCTTACCGATTTTGTGATAACAACTGCAAATGTCATTTCCTTCAGAACATCCATTCAGAAATTGTCTGATATAAATAAGATTAGTAGTGGATACTGAAGGACATATTTGTGTCCTATGACGACTTCTTTTAACTTGAAATTATACAAACGATTTCCTGCATTTTTCTTATGCACCCCTTCTAGAAGTTAGCTAATTCTTATGGTTAAGACTGGCTAAAAATTCCAGTAAATCCTTTTCAACAAAACAGGTTTCATTTTTCAACAAATAAGTTTCTATTTTGGTTTCTATTGATTGGGGTGCATACTTGAAATGAGAGTTCCTGCTAGCAAAATCACTGACCATTTTCAACTTTAAATGAGAAATGTGACCGGAAAATGTGATATAGACTTAGAATGTTGGCTCTCATAAAACAAGCAGAGTAAATAAATAAATAAAGCAATAAATAACACAAAAACAGTAAGCCAAAGTGCGAACCATCATTTACTGAATCCTCAGGATTTGGTCTTTAGCATTCTATTTCAAATTTTTATCTCTAACATGAGCTTAATTCTCTTTCTTCCATTTATCCATGAGTATAATTCTGTCTTACCTAATAAGTATATTATAAAGGCAAATTCCTTAATATTTATGAAGCATTTTATCTATGAGAAGTGTCATAGACGCCTATAAGGTTCTTAAATTCTGCATGGAACACAAATTTATTAAATAGTGTTTATATACCAAAAAAAGGCCCTGGGGTGGCTTGTAGAAGCAGGATGAAAAGGAGTATAGAATTTTTTCCTATTTAGTATCTTCTACTCTGTGCATCGAATGCAGCAAAAATGTTAAAAAATGAAAAAAAAAAAGTAAATTTAATGCAATGAAATTTTACTATTATATTCAGATATACATATATATACATAAACAATATGCACTCTAACTTGAACCTTATTTTTCCTTTGGTTTCCATATATTTAGCACATTTTTAATAGATGATTATAGTAACTGTTCCTAGGATCATTCTGCTTATCTCCTTTTATCTGATGAAGTTTTGCTGCACTAATTCTGAACATTAGGACAGTTCTCTCCCTCTTAGACAACATTCTGATCAATTTTTGATTTTTCTTTTAAGACCTGTTCTGCATTATGTCTCATAAGGAATGTCAAATCATGCACTTCCAGTTTGCTCGTTTTGTTCATCTAATTAATTCCTCTCTTATCAAAGACCAACATTTTGTTTGACATTATCTGTGTTTCAGTAATTTGTGTTTAAATCAAAGCTGCCATTCTTCTCCCTCTCATCAATTGGTGCTTTTCTTGATAAGTACTGATGGCCCCTTTGAAACAACAGGTTTGTTTGTGGATTAAAATTACATGCAAAATGAACATGAGAAGAATTAAGTCAAATAAATCTAGCTCTATGACAACAAATAGGACTGTTTCAAAAACTTGGTAATATAAAGTGGTTCCATTGCTGCAGAAGCAATTCCAATTTCCTCTCTACTTACCTTGTGCAGTGAAAACAACAGTGTTTGAAAGAGTATATTCTTTTCCTATATTTAACAGTCTGATGAAATGTTGGAGAGTTTCCTTGTCCCAACCGCCGTAACCTGACTTCCACAGAATTAAATAGTGCAAGCCCAGAACTAGAGCCTACATGAGTTTAAAGTGTCTTATTTGAATCCCCAGAGATCAAGCCCCTTAAGTAATTGAGTACACTTAACAAGTAAGTGAAGAAATAATAACAGCTGTCTGTAGTAACTTGTCTGTTGCCAAACAATTTCTAAGCCTTATCAGTCTACTATGATGGGGGAAAAAAAGAAAAAAAAAACACCCTCTTGCTCTGCTACAGAAATAATTTTCTAACATTTCCTTGCAAACTGGTCAGCCCTGACCAATATCTTTTTATGCTGTATTCTCAGCATATATAGATCTTTTTGCAGTTTTTGCTATTTATTTGCATACAAATCATTCAAAAAGACTGTTTTTTAGTGAGATTTCTTTTTCGCCTAAAGAGCCTGGCAATTAATTTATATTGGGACAAGATAAAATACCCAAGGAAAAGCAGTCGCAGGTTAGCCTTATGTCAAGGAAGAAAGTTAATTTGAACTGTGAGCACTGACTAAAATCAGTGTAGATCCTAGAACAAAGATTCTCAATTTAAGTATCAAAAGTTTTGATCACAATTATCTTGCTTGCTAAAATTATACTATATTTATATATGTTTTAAATATTTACTAAAATGTCAGTATGTAAAGACAACTGTGTTTCATATGTGATAAGAACTGATTAATGTTACTGTGGCAAATATTTGTTTCATACATAGGCACTATTTTATCAATTGTAGTTGTAACATGAGTACTGTACTTACTTTCTTTTTAAATGCTTCTCTTAAATATACTCAAATACTTGAGTCAATATAAAGGAAGGATTACTTAAAAACAAAATAAATTCCCCATAAAAAACAAGCAAACAAACAAAAAAAGAGAGAATGGAAAACAGTTTATTCCTAGAGAGAAAACTCTAGAATATAAAAACTGCTATACTGAATTGAACAAATGATCTATGTAATTCAGTAGTCAGTCACCGACTTCAGCAGTGGTAAGTACAAGATCACTTTATGCATTAACTCACAAGAGGAAAAATTTCTTCTAACTCTATTAGCTGGATGTAGAGCATGGGTTAAAGCAAAATAATAAACAGCATTATAATCCTTCTCCAAAACTTTCATTTGTATTTCTGCTATTCCTACTAAATCTTTCCTGTATTCATTAAATAGTCAACTTTTAGCCCCATCCGTATGTAATGTGTTTCCTTTTGTCCATGACATAATTTTGAGTATAGCGGCTGTTCAGACTTTTAATGCCTCTAAAATGCCTCCTTCTCTTACAATGAATACAACCATTTTATTTTTAATACTTTTCCCCCTTTGTACTACAAGCATTGTACTATACTTGTAGATCATAATAAACTTGTATGCTTAGCAGATTTGTCAGCAGAAAAAAAAATCTCAGTAATATAGCAATGTAGGAAAACATTAAGAATGAACTAGAGAGGACTTCAGAAAGGCTTGTTTCCATAGTTTATATAGCTTCATAGTTATTAATGAAATAAAGGACATTTGTCAAATGTACTTTAAAAGTAATCTTAATACAGCAGAAATTATGAATTTGATGATGATCACATGTAACTGAAACACTATCTGGTATATGTCTATAAAAATCTAATGATTTATATTTCTTTTTTTCAACTTAATCTGTTCTTTAGAGATAATCTTTATGCCATTTTTCAAAGAAAAAGATTTTAAAAAATGACAAAAAAAGGATGAACAACTAAAAAATAATTAGTACTCTTTCAAATGTATAATCTACTATTAGATGAATACATTGCCCTTTAAGTGAACCAATATTTGAAAAATAAGTTCTCAGATAACCAGTATCCTCAGATGACTTTTGCAAAATCAAATAAAATAGCAATAGGGGATAAAAAGCATGGATTTATTTATTATTAGAATTTATTTATTATTAGAATTATTAGATTTATTTATTAGCAGAAATAAAACTGTCTTATAAAATGCCCTCATGATCTTTTGTATATTCTATGTGTAACTCCATGTTCAGTTTTATCTGTTGAATTTTGTTGAATTATGAAGAAGTATGAGGGTTTTCACAGAATCACAGAATGCTTATGGTTGGAAGGGACCTCTAGAGATTGTCTAGTCCAAACCCCCTGCTCAAGCAGGGACACCTAGAGTACATGGCACAGGGTAGCACCCAGGCGCGTTTGGAAGATCTCCAGAGAAAGATCTCCACAGCCTCTCTGGGCAGCCTGTTCCAGGGCTCTGTCACTCTCACAGGAAAGAAGTTCTTCCTCATATGGAGGTGGAACTTCCTGTGTTTCAACTTACACCCAAAACCCCTCATCCTCTCACCGGTCACAGTGGAGAAGAGCCTGGCCCCATTCTCCCTACAATCGCCCCTCAACTACTTGAACATGTTAATCAAATCTCCTCTCAGCCTTCTTTTCTCCAGATTAAACAGGCCCATCTCTCTTAGTCTTTCCTCACATGACAAATGCTCCAGTCCCTTAATCGTGTTTGTGGCTCTCTGCTGGACCCTCTCTGGAAGCTCCACATCCTTCCTGTACTGGGGAGCCCAGAACTGCACAAATATTCCAGGAGTGGTCTCACCAGACCTTAGGATAGGGGGAGGATCACCTCCCTCGACCTACTGGCAACGTTCCTCCTGATGTAGGCCGGGATCCCATTGGCCTTCTTGACCACGAGGGCACATTGCTCACTCATGGTTAACTTGTTGTCAACCAGGACTCCCAAATCCTTCTCCATAGGGCTGCTTTCCAGCAGGTCAACCCTAATCTGTCTTGGTGCCTGGTGTTATTCCTCCACAGGTGTAAGACCCTGCACTTACCCTTTTTGAACCTCATAAGTTTTCCTCTCTGCCCAGCTCTCCAACCTATCTAGGTCCCTCTGAATGGCAGTACAACCTCCGGAGTGTTGGCCACTCCTCCCAGTTTGGTATCATCTGCAAACTTGCTGAGGGTACACTCTGTCCCCTCATCCAAGTCATTGATAAATAAGTTGAAGAGTACTGACCCCTGCGAGGCACCACTGGTCACAGGGCTCCAACCAGACTCAGCCCCATTTATCACCACCCTCTCAGCTCTGCCATTCAGCCAGTCCTCAATCCACTTCACTGTCCACTCATCCAGTTCCACACTTCCTGATCTTCCCTAGGAGATTGTTATGGGAGCTGGTGTCGAAAGCCTTCCTGAAGTCAAGGTAGACAACATCCATGTCTCTCTCATCATCCATCCAGCCAGTCACCTCATCGTAGAAGGCTATCAGGTTCATCAGACACACCTTTCCCTTGGTGAATCCATGCTGACTACTCCTAATCACCTGCTTTTCCTTGACATATCTAGAGATGGTCTCCATGATGAGCTCCATCACCTGCTCCATCACTTTTCCAGGGACGGAAGTGTGACTCACCGGTAGTCACACGGGGTTTCCCGGGTCCAATTTGAAGACTGGAGTGACGTTGGCTTTCTTCCAGTCCTCCAGTACGTCCCCTGCTCTCTATGACCTCTCAAAGATGATAGAGAGTGACTGAACCATGACCCTACCAGTTCCCTCGGCACTCTTGGATGCATCCCATCGGAGTACATAGATTTATGTGTGTCCACTTTGCCTAAATAATCCGTTATCCAATTCTCCTCAACCAGCAGGAAGTCCTCCTTTCTCTTGGTTCTCTCTCTTGTCTCTGGGTTCAGTACATAGGGACTAGTCTTAGCAGTAAAGACAAAGACAAAGAAGGTATTTATTAACTCTGCCTTCTCAGCATCCTCCATCACCAAGGCACCCTCCCTATTCAGCAGTGAGCTAGCGTTTTCCCTAGTCTTCCTCTTGCTGCTGATGTATTTGTAGAAGCCCTTCCTGTTGCCCCTGACCTCTCTCGCTAACTCTAATTCCAAATGGGCCTTAGCCTTCCTTGTTGCATCCCTGAATTCTCTGACAATCTTCGCATACTCTTCCCATGTGTCCTGGACCTTCTTCCACATTACATACATGCTCTTTTTCTCATTAAGTTTACCCAACAGCTCCATGCACATCCACACAGGTCTTCTGCTCAACTGCTTGACTTATTTCTTATAGGAATGCACTGATCCTGAACTTGGAGAAAGTGGTGTTTTATATGCATGAGATCTCAACATAAATACACCATTCTGAACCAAGTTTCTAGAATCCTCCACTTCAGTGAACAGCTGATGACACTAGAAGAGTAAGATAGGGAAGAGATGCTGCAAACTTTTATACTTTTTTTGTAGTACTTCCTAAGTATCCAGTTATGGCAAATGTGAAATACAGACTAAAAACAGATGGGCCTTTGATCTGGGCCACCTATTATGATAGCTGATATATTTTTAATAATGCCAGTTTGGAGCTCTTTTAAGGAATATCCCAAGGGTTAGAGTCAAAAGAGCATATGTGCAGCATTCAGAAAAAGCAGTAAAACAGACACTTTTAGGTTTCTTATCTTTCCTCCTCCATGTCTTTCCACTTCCTCTCTACTTTCCCACTTTTATAGCCAGCAGAGGGCCATGTAAATCCTTTATGTTTCGTCTGGAATCTGCCTAAGTCAGATGTTTATTTTAACAGTGTATTAAAAGTATTCTCTTATTCTTTCTACTGATTTTTATTTTACATTGTACAAAATGCATTCACAGGTGCAAAACTGGACTGAAATGTCCTACATCCTAGGACATTTTGGATCAAAAAACTGTTAACTGGATTTATAGTTACACAAACATATTCTTTTCATGTTAGGCAAATTGTTCCCTCTAAATAAACTTCTATCATTTTATTCACTTCAACTTAAACTCTCAATGTTTTCATCCTTAGACTTTTAAACAAATTGTGCAAATGAGTTTGCTATATTAATAGAAAAGATTGTCATTGCAGTAAACACAAAAATTAATTTATAGTGGAAACACTTGGTTAAACAATTCTGGATGCATAAATATAGAGACAAGGAATATTTACTTTAAAAAGCATACTTTGAAAAATACTCTATGACACATTATTTGCACATTCACATAAGTACTGAAAGGAAGATTTTATATTCACAAGTTAATATTTGTTATTACTTAGATCTCAAAGACTGACTAGGTTTTCCAAATGAAATAAAAAGGCAGACTAAAACAACCTGTAAAACTGAAACAAATTAAGCTTACTGAAAGTTCTTACTGGTAAGCTGCACAGTTCTTAAGTAATAAAATGATAGTGCGGTAGATGATAGTCTTAACATAATTACAATACATAATAGGAGGAATAATAAAGGAACTATTCATTTTCAGAAGCATTACAAGAGGTGTACAGAGACACTGGCTAAGCACACAAGGATGAATATAGGAATAAAAAAGCTCAGCTGCAGTTGACATTAGTGACAGTTGTGAATGGCAGCAAGAATGGCTTCTGTGAGTACGTTTTCAGATAGAGAAAGGATAAGAAAAATGTGAGCTGGGTGGTAAATGGGAACCTGGTAACAAAGGACCTGGGGCCATAAAGCTGGGACAATTCCTTGTTTTGTGTAAATCTTTTTCGACCTTGATCTTTACTGTTAAGGTCTGCCCTCTGGTTTTCCAGTTCCTCAAGCCTACTAGCAGAGTTTGTGGAAATGTAGCACTACCCACAGTAGAGGGAGACCACATATGTCAATTAAATATATACAAGTCCATGGGAAAAGATGGGATACATCCGAGGAGGTTGAAGGGGCTGGTACTGTTCATTGTGACAATAGTGTCTCTGAGCTCTGGAGGATCACAATTGCAAGATGTTCCCAATGTCTTGGAAAAGTAAATATCATCCTCATCTTCAAGTTTTAAAGGTGAAAAGTATCATGGCACTAGAGGCTGATCAGCGCCACCTAAATCCCTAGGAAAATTCTGGAGCAAATCCTGCTGAAAGCCTTTGATACAATCATCTACCCTGTTCTTCATGGCTTGATTAGTGAGATATGGACTGGAGAAATAGATAGCAAGGTGTGTGGAAAAATGGATGGACAAAGGGGATCAAGACATAGTAAGCAGCAGTGCAAAGTCTAACTGGTAGCAGGTTAGCTGTGATGTCTTTCAGAGGGTCAGTTCTGGGTCCAGTATTACTTAATATGTTTGTTAATGACTTCAGTGGTGAGATAGAGTTCACTCTCAGCCAGCTTGTGAATGATACCAACTTTGGAGGAGCAGTTGATATAACGAGGAGCAAAGCTGCTAGTCAAAGGGAGTCTGGCAGGCTGGAGAAATGGGCTGAGAAGAAACACCTGCAGTTCCAGAAAGGCAAACCAGTGCTCTGCCCCTCAGATGAGATATTGTCAGGCAGTAAATGGCACCAAATGGCAGACTGGGCACCAAATGGCTACAAAGCAGCTTTGCAGAAGGAGACAGAGAAAGCCAACCCCATAGTAGGTGGTATTAGCAAAGGTTTAGCCAGCAGGTCTCTCTTTGGTGCTTGGAGAGTGCACGTGGGGCTCTACAGTGCGAGAGAGATAGTGGGATACTTGAATGAGTACATTAGAAGGCCACCAACCTGGTTAGGGGTTGAGATTGACACAGATTTATTCTGAATTCACAGAGTAGAGGCTAAAAGGACTCAAACACCTTGATACTTATTGAGGTATCACAAAATCACAGATTTGTGAAGATTGAAAGGGACCTGTGGAGATCACACAATTGTAGAATCATTATGGTTGGAAAAGATCTTCAAGATAATCAAGTTCAACTCTAAACCCATCACTATCATGTCTGCTGAATCATGTCCCTAAGAAGTGCCTAATCTACACATTTCTTGAACACTGCCAGGGACGATGACTCCACCACTTCCCTGGACAGCCTGTTCCAGTGCTTCACCACTCTTTCCATGTAGAAATTTTTCCTAATATCTAACCTGAAATATATCATCTACTCTAACTCCTTGCTTAGAACAAGGTCACCTAGAGTACATCACTCAGAACTGTGTCCTAACAGCTTTTGAATATCTCAAGGAAGGAGATCTCACAGTGTCTCTGGGCACCCTGTTTCAGAATTCGAACATCCTCACAGTAAAAATACTTTTCCTCATGTTCAGATAGAATTTCCTTTGTTTCAGTTTGTGCTTGTTGCCACTCGTCCTATTGCTGAGAAGAGTCTGGTCCCATCCTCTCTATACCCTCTCTTCAGATACTTATACAAATTATTAAGATCCTCCATTAGTCTCTTCAGCCTGAAAAGTACCATCTCTCTAACATGCTTGCCCATGTTATATGTGATTTATAAATAGCATTCCACTTCTGACATCAACATTCACAGGCCATTGAGGTCTCCCTCTTCCATGTCTCTTTCTGAGCTATCCCAGACTCTGTCAGTTAGTACTGGGTAAAGATTGCCTGATTCTGGTTGTTTCTTTCAGATTAACATTATGACAACTGTCTATCGTAGTTGTGGATACACTCAGTCTGCCCATATACAAGCTCTCCAGAGTTTGATGAGTTGTTTATGCTCAGATTACTCCCCTTTTCTTATTTGCTCCCTTACAATGTTTAGGTAGTGACAACCCATGCTAATTGTCTCAGAAGACCATGCAAAATGAGGAGATGCTGAGATGTTGGAATTTTTTCCACCTGAATGGACTACAATGAGGATCTTGTTGCTATCTTCAACAATCCAGCAGCAGGCAATGGAGAAGACAGAGACAAAATCTTCTGAGAGAAGGGTTTTGCATGTGTCAGAGAAGCGGCCATGAAGACAGACTGAAACAGAAAGGCAAAATTATAGATTTGTGTGGGGGGGGTTGTTGTTGTTTTTGGATTTGTTTATTTAGGAATCCTGTCTGTAAGGGCTGCATTCTTCTTTTAGAAGGGTGAGATAATGATTACAATTAAATGATCTGTGGTTGGATCCAGTAATTCCACTTTTCAGTTAATTTGCCCTTATTATTGTCTCAAACTTGCCATATGTGTTAACTGTTTGTATGTTTTTGAAAGAAATAACAAAATTGCATGAAAGAGACCAGCATTGCCACTGTTATCTGAAAAGCAGGTAACAGACGAGAAGATTTAAGGACCTGGTTCAGCTTTTGTATGATTATAACCTCAAGCAACATGGATTGGATAACTTAAACATATTCATATTAAAAAAAAAAAAAACAAAAAAAACCAAAAACAAAAAAAAAACACTTCTTAAAAGAGTGTAAAAGTCTACTGATAAAAATACTAAACTTGTAATGTAATGATCTGTCTCACTTTGTTACCACTTCCAATAAACAAATAAATTGCTGCATTAAAGTTTTGTGTAAAACTTATTACAAGACATAAAAATGGAATGGCATAAAATAGCCCTACTGATGTAACTGATTGTTTCTGGACTTAATTTTGCGTCTCAAGAATGCTACCTTGGGGGACCTGAATGGGTGTTAAACAATTTTCAGACTAAAAATAAAACCACATGAATAAGTAAATGTACTTTGGAAAGATTCACAGAAATAATTGAAAAAAAAAAAATACAAATAGGAGAAATCCTCTAGAAATCCTGGAACTTCTAAGAGAGTTATGCTATTTTTTCCTACTTTTTTGTTTGTTCTTTAGGTTGTTTTGATAGAGGTTAAAACTGAAATCACATTAGGCTTCAGGATTCTTTATAAATCACTATTTCTGGACAGAGGATGCTCAAACACGGTAGGGTGTTAGTCACTCAGAATTGATGATCATATCACACTGAGTTTCAGGGATGTCATTCACAGGAAGCATGGCTGATGTTTCACAAAGGAAAAACATTCAATCTGTGAGACTAAACATTAACTTCTGTAGGAAACTCTATTGTCTCTATACATCTACCTGCTTGCGTAAAAGTATGCAGTAAATGTTTGCATAAAAGTAGTAGAAGCTCTAAATATGATGCTGGTTAAACACAAGTCTTGAGATTATACTCAAGCTTTTAGGAGAAGGATTTGCTGTACAATGTGGAAACTTCTGAGCAGGAATTTCTTCATCTGTATGGGTGTTTTCAGACTGCATGCCAGCATTGTATTTTCTTTGCTGACATCTCATTCTTTTCAGGTTTTCAGAAATGTGAGTAGAACCTCTTTGTAGCTAACTGTAGGAGTTTCCTTTATTAGCAGTTCTTGATGGGAGTTTTGTCTTCTGGCTTTTATGAATCTTCTGCAGATCCAGAGCAGAAAGCAGCAAAAGAAGAATAGATGATGTTTTATCCTTTTTCAGTCTGGGGCCTGCTGTGAGGGGGTTGCAATTGGCTTAGAAAGGAATGATTGTGAGGTTTTTTGAACATTTAGTGAAAGGAATAACATCTTAAATGAGAAATCTACTATCTGCATAGCATTTGCCTTTTTTGAGCAATACCTGTTACATACAAATTTATGAAAGAAATAACTAGGTACTGGATTTTTGAAGAAAAGGATGCTATGGAAGTAGTATTATAATAGCTTTTAAGAAGAATTAGATAAACTATTGGTATCAAATATTATTAACTAGCTTCTGTATTACAAAGTAACTTAATCTAAACAGAATGAAAAAGAATAGTTAAGGATAGACTATTTTTAAACATCATGAAACAGGAAAGATAATTTGTTGATCAGTCTTCTAATGATTGTGCATCTTTTTCATGTAGTCTCACAGACAATCCAATGTTTACTGCAAAAAGGCCATAAATAAATATTTAGTGGAAAATTGTAGGATAGCTTTCATTTCCTTTTGCCTCGCTTTACACTTTTAGACTATCATAAGAAGAGTGACAAGAAATCAAAAATACTATATTTTACATTAATAGTTCTCCAACAGTATGAGTGACCATTTGTTGAACATTGTTGGAGCAAGAAACCTGTTCCAAATATAAAATAAATTCTTAAGTTGCCCTGCTCTTCTCCTTCTTCTATGGCATCCTCATACATAAGTAGAGGATTATGGGAAATATTCACAGAAAAGTTGCAATCTCATTGTTAAGTTTATTTTTATTATAATCCGATCACTAGATCAGAATCAGAATATATTTCTAAAACTTAATTCAGGAAATTTATTTTCCCTGCCAGAATCTAATAATAATGTGCCTGTGACAATGTTTTCATCAAACATTGTTTATATAACTTTATTTTAAAAAGGACATTTTCTTATTTTCACTTTGTATAGTATATATGCTAATGCAAAATAATTTTTTTAATCAGTCTTTGCATTGTAGAATATTCTAATGCTAAAGAGAAAAGGATAGCTTTGTTGTTTCTATATGGTTATTCTTCTAACAATAGTTGAATATGTAGACTATTTAAATAATTCTAATTGCATTTATTTTAAATTATTTTACAGTCACAGTTCAGTACTATGTTCAAAGACATGTGATTCTATCTGTTTGGAAGTCTGCATACAGTTTTGTAAAATAAATAAACTACTTCTAGTGCACACTAGTAACGTGAGAATACCCTCCTAATTTGGACAATTCTCGGGTGAGGCTAATTTGTGTAACTAAATTTAATTCAATAAAGCCATGCAGATTTATCATACCTGAGGATCTGGTTTCATGTTTGCAAGTCCATGCCTAGTATTCATTTTTTATTTAACAATAATTAGTTTTTCTTAGGATAATATTCCGGGTTCTGTTTTCACTTATATTGATCTAAGATTAGAATATGTAAATGACTTCAGTCCTTATATCCATATGCACTGAGCAGAGTAACAAGGCTCACACATGGAATAATCCTCAGGGAATAATTATTAGTGTAAGGACACTATAATGATTCTTTTGTTTAAATAAAAACTACCCACACAACTCTCTACACTGCAGTGTGGGTTTATTCAGCTCTCAGCAAGCCAGCTGCATGGAGTCAAGAGCTTGCTGACAGTGCCCAAGGGGAGGAAAAAAAAGCAGCTACTTCCCAGTGAACAGGAGCTCCCTATGGCTAGAATGTATATAAGTTAAATTATAACATATCCTTTCATTTAAAAAGCCAAGTTAAACATGGCAGTAAAATAATGCAAATTTAGACATCTGGGGCCTGGCAAAGTTTTTTAAACATCGAAATCTCCAAGTTTAGCTCATAACAGAAGAGTCATGGGCTGTCCTCTTTGATGACAATGCCACTAGAAACAATACCAAGCAGAGAAGCAAAATAAATGCACTGCTGGAGTTTTGTTCAGTGCTACATATTATTTTCCTAGCTGTGAGAGGTGGAAGGTATAGAAAGAAAATGTTCCTACAGAATTGCCAATATGGTGAATTTATGATGTGTGATCAGGACTAAGCATGAATTGATGTTACCAGCCCATGAGTGTATGTGCCAGTAATTATAATTAGAGATCAGAAGATTTTCGTATTTGGGATGTCTGATTTTAAATTTTGATTTTCCAAAAATTCACCTTCTATTTCTAGAAATGTGCAGTTCTGAAGGCATTTGGATTTATATCCTACATGTCTTCAAACTGCTTTATGTGTTCTTTCATTAACATTACTTCCACTGACAAATGACCCTTACCATGGAAGAAGGCTCAGAGGAGATGAACAAAGAATAAGATGCCCCTGAACCTCAGAAATCATGTAGGATGTAACTTATGAATCACATATGTTATACAGAGAATTGACTTTATCTCAAAAAATAGGGCACTAGAGGATGACCTTTGTGTTAGATAATCAGATGTATCTGTTGAATAGATTAACTAGTGTAAACTTTTCTTCATGAGTTAATCAAACATATGTAAAGGGTTCCTTGAGGTTAGCCAGACCAGTATGAGGGAAGTGTATATGTGGCTCAGCTCAATATAGGGTATAAAACCTCAACAAAAAACAAAGTAGTTTTGAAGAGTGTAATGGGCTAGAACGGACTTCAACCCATGTATTCCTTCCAGGTGACTGGGGATGCCCAGCTGTCATATAAAGACTGATAATGGTAATCACATTGCTATTGTGATTGAACTGTATACACATGTAATTTAAGCACCCTGCAGAATCATGTTACTAAATCAAAAATCTGTGTAATAACAAATATCTTAATATAAAAATAAACTTTTATATTATAGCTTTCACTCTCTATATGCATGGCATATCAGAAAGAACCTAGTCAGAGAGTACTGGACTCTGACAATTACTACAACCATGGCTCTTTTGAGGTGATGTGTGAGTGAAGCCAGTTAATAACTAAAGAACTCTTGGAAGAGTCAACGTAGATCATCCAAGTTCTTTATCTGTGTTTTGCTGATGCACTTATTTTCTGTTTATTATTTATTATGATTTTCTATAGATGTATTGCAAAATAGCTCAGAGTTCTTGTCCTTTATTGGGTCTAGATTAAATGCTGGAGACTACCATTGCATTTGATCTGCTGATCTGAGTTTTGCTTTGCATGAAAACTAGGGTATAGGGGATATAAACCTAGTGTTCACTTATTTGAATAAGGCTGAAATTTGAGCTGGAAAATGCTCATGGGAACTTTAAAGTAGCTGTAGACAATATCTTGTGAATACTGTTCAAGGAAGGATATTCAGGCCTGTCCAGCATGAACAGTAATGAGACACATGCTGCTGAGGTGAAACAGACAGTTCTTACACTTTGCTACCGGTATACAAAGAAGGCTTATGGTAGAACTAGTCTCTCTTTTGCAGATGTATCAAGTAAAATCTAACAAGCAGTGTGAGTCACTATGAAACGTTAGTCTTATGTGCAAAGTCATGTTTTTCTGACATTATAAATTTCATTTGCAACCTTTGGAGAACTGTAGCTACTGAAATGCTCAGATCATCTTCACCTGCAATCTATCTTGTAGTGAAAATTTTTATTTTCACAGAGAGTTATACAGTGTGGTTTCATCTTACTTCTGCAAAGCAGATTTGATTGTGTTCTTTATCAAGTTGCTTTATGAAATACTGATGATATGTATTGCACAGTCTGTTACTAGCAATAGTGTCATAGCCAATTTTAAATGTGCAGCAATTTTTCAACCGTCTCTTGACCATTTATTTCAGATGATGCATTTTTAAGGGTGTAAAAGTATGGGTAGGGTTGGCAAAAGAGATTGTAATTGAGCATTTTGTAATGTAAATTTTAATGTACAGCAAGTTTGCACAGAAGAAAAACAAAAACAAAGATTCACCACTCTTCTGTTTCTGACTTAAAACACAATTCTCTGCAATAAATTGCATTAGTGAAGAAAATGGTGTCATCTCACAAAAAAAATCAGGCATTCACTAATTACTTTCTTATATATTGGTCCCCATATTCACTCTGTTTTAAAGCAGATGGGTTCAGAATCTAAAAAAGATTGGTTTTCAAGGGACCACTGGAGTTCATCCTGGTTAAACCTTCTGTTTAAAGCATGTTTAGCTTCAAAGCTATATAAGGTTGGTCAGAGTCTTGTCCAGTCTTGTTTTGAATATTTGCAAAGATGGAGATTCCACAAACTTTTTATTCTGCAGTTACTTTTTGAGATGGAATCTAGTTTAGGCCCAATAATTTTTGTGTCAGTCATGTGTTGGAATTGTTTCTTTACAATCTACATGCCACGCCATTGACTTTGTTGAGGTAGCATGACTATATACCTCAGTTAAAATTCTTTCCTTATCTTGACTGTGCAGATTTTTTTTTTTATTCCATACCATAAAAGCTTTGGAACTCCAAACTGATCTAATCTAATCTTCACTAATCTGTGAAGTTTGAGTTGCTATGTCATCTGTCTCTAATCAGGTGTATTTGCTGTCCAGTTAATACTAACTTAGAAACTGAAGAGTATCAAAACATTACTATTCTCTAGTTTGTCATTGGTTGTGTATGGTATATTCTACTTATTCTTGCAGCATGCTACCTACACTCATACTCAACACTATGGAAAAGCTAGGAAGTCTCCCAATCCAGAGTCCCTCCAAAGGCATGTCTTTTATCATGTGTGGCTGTCCCGTCGCATACCATGTGGGGACTGCTGTTGCTCATGGAGTCAGCAGACAGAAGCAATATATTGGGTGCACTTAGCAGCTGGTTCTTTAAAAAGATGTGTGAAAGAAGCCCAAACAGGTATGCTGGTTTGCTATAATATATGCTCCAAGCACAGAGTACAATCTGCCATTTATTGTGTGAGTCTCTTTCTCTAGACAACTGCGGGTCATGTCAGTTTAACTCTGTGTCTTTTACAATATTATAGCTAAGAGGCTCTAAATTGCATCTTCCACATCCTCAAAAAGAACACTCAATCTAGTGATGCTTCTTAGATCCTGATGTTGTTCCTGGATGTTAGGCCAGAAAGTGTCTGTGGATTTTTTCTCTTCACTGATCACTGATCACTGATCACCTCAGTGATCACTTTTTACAAACTCTCTGTAACATTATAGGGGCTGCATAAAACTCATTACTATTTTTCAATCACAGATATCATCATGTCCACCATAGAGAGTCAGCCTTCAATTCAAATTCCTATTTACTTGTGATAATGTTAAGAATCTCCTAAATCTAGTTTATGTTATTGTTAAACTAGGTTAGAGATAAATAGCAGATTTGTGGTTACAAGATCAGCTATTCCTGACTTTCTCCCTTGTAATTTTATCTTGACAGATGGTTTTACAAGCCTCTCAGTACTACCTGAGTGACAATACCTCCCACCAATTCTGTAAAATATTTGTAATTTGTCATGCATTGCAAACCCTATTGTGAATCTTCCTTTATAATCCTGGTGCTAGATACCATGGGAACTGATCCAGAAATGAATATATGTACCTAAAATAAATTTATGTGGGCATTCAGGCTAAATCCAAATCAAATTTTCAAAAATTAAATCTAGCTATAACTTCAAATCAAAAAAGCTTAGAATTCAAGATGAATCTTTCTTCCATTTCCCCTTCAAATTCTCTAGAAACCTTTTCTGTTTTCAGATTTCTTAGAATTGCCCTAGCCTAAGTAGTCTATTTATGGTTCCTTCTTATTTTTGAAAAAAAAATACTGAATTTCAGAAAGTGCTAAACAATTCCTAACAAGCTCAGTCTAGCACATATACCTTATGCATACATAACCCATAAAAGAAGTACTAAATCCATCCTTGTATGCTTTCCTTTGAAAGAGAAATGTCTCCTTTCTCGCATTGCTGTATTCTTTTTATATTATAGTCTAGGTACTGTACAGCTTAACCTTGGGTTTAACATTCCACAATATTCCACTCTTTTTTTTTTCTCTCTCTTTTTTTCTCTCTTTTTTTCTCTCTCCTTTTTTTTTTTTTTTTTCCTTATATTATAGTTACGTGGCTTTGGGAAGGAAAGTTGGATTTTTTTTTGGATCTGTCATTAAGTTAAATTTTACATATCATTCTCTTTCAGTCTCTTTTTTAGAACCTACTCAGTTGAAGCTAGCTTTGCAATACTCCATACACAATCACAAATTCTATACAAGCAGTGGAGCCTAATTTTCTTAGTACTATACCTATATCTACATGCTCTAGTTTTAGCTATTTTTTGTCTTTATTTGCTTGTACACTTGAGCCACAGAAATTTATTAAGAACTTAAACACAAATAATTTATCATCTCTTGAATTTCTTGCTACAGTTTTCTATATGTATACATATACATCCCATGGAGTGCATCATAGCTGTAAAGAAATAGTTGGAAAAAAAAAAGTGTGTGGCATCTTATTATTTGAAGTAGTTTTTGATAACAGATAAAATTTCAGGACTGCATCTACCACATCCTTAAACATAGCCAGGAAAATGAATGATATTTTTGCAGAAGGACCAGTGATAGCAGCAGTAGGTTGATTAGGCAATCAGAAATGAGTGAATAGTTTCAAGATCTTAGAAAGATAAAATATTGCAGGTAATAAAGCTGAGATATCTTGAAGGTGAGAAGAAAATGAGAATGAAAACATTTCTCAAATCTCTAACCTGCCCAAAACCACAGGTAAGATAATAATATAAAGAAAGATAAATATGGAAAAGTGGTAGAATAGTGGCAGCCTGTACTGACACTGTTCTTCTTTCATTAGTTTATGGTAAAACACCACCTAGAAGGACAATGAGGCTCCTAGGGAAGGTAATGAAAGCCTTTCTTGTAGAACATGTTCTACTTATTTTTCACACTGATGAAATGGTCACAAAGAATTAAGAAATACAGAACTGTTTGTTTTTCAGCATCAAACCATATTCTGGATGAGAAGATAAGGTACTTAAAAAGAAAAATAAACAGTAAGAAAGCTCCTTGAAAATAAATACATACAAGCTTTTTTTTTTTTTTTTTTTTTTTTTTTTTTATTCTTTCATTAGTACCCTGGTGCTGCTTTGTCTCCCATGCTAGACAATGGCGAAAAAGCAGTTTAATGCATAATAAAGAATAGTGGGGAAAAAGAATGAGTTTTAAAGAATTACAAACACCAAATGTAATTTCCTTCCAGTGTGCCCTGTGAATAAAACAAATGCTTTGTATAAAATACTGCTTGTTCATTTTCTAACACATGCTGGGTACTGGAATATCTTGTATGTTTGAGCAATAAGGGGTGATTTCCAGAGCAAAAGCAATTTAATTCCTTTCTGTTTAAATTCAAACGCTCTTGTCTGTTTAATAATCCATAATAGAGAGGTAGATATACTTCAGAATGTATCCATTAGTTACATATTTACATACTAAGCATCTGGATTTTGTGTCTACTTATACACTCCTATTTACTACAGTTTCTTTAAAAATGAATGTATGATAACCACTTCATAAGAATCTTTGCTAACAATGATAGTTGGAGGTCACAGAGAGCTTACAAGAAGGAACAGTATATGAGGGTATACACTTACAGAACCTAATACAAAAAGAAATTAAAAATTAGCAAATAGATGGTCAACACTAAAAAACAAACAAACAAACAAAAACTTTTCTTCCTCTTAATTTAGCTTAATGAATTTATATTCTTGCTTAATAAGTGCTTTTTAAATATAGGGTTCCCAAAATGATATTCATCCTCAGATTCAGATACCAGAAACTGGTATGCCTACCATATAGCAGTAATAGTCAGTTTGGAACTCTGCACTTTATTATTATTATTATTATTATTATGTTTGGTTACTGACTATTTAATTAAGTGGCATTGGTCTTGACCTGAAATATGACAACTGGTGTTTGCACAAGCAAAGTCCCCTTGAAGGTTAATTTGAACATGTCTCTTATTTTACTAGGTGATGCATGATAGTGAACTGCACTGAGTAGACACATTTTTGTATTAAAAAAAAGACTTTTGACAAAAATATCATCTTACAGTAGGAGTTGTCAATATATATGAATCATGCAGTCATAATCTTACAGATCATGATCTTACATATAGATTCTGAGTCAGCATACACTTAGGCATATGTTTTTACAGTGTCCTGCTCACTTGCCAGCTACAGAAACTTGCTTTTGTTTTAAGAAATATACTTAAAGTAAAGCACAGACTTGAATTATTTACATGTTTTAGTCATATTCAAAACCCACCGTGATGCAACCCTGTGCCACGTGCTCTAGGTACTTGAGGAGGAGAGGGACTCCTCAAGGGAGGAGTTGGGAGGTTGGACTAGATGATCTCTAGAGAGTTCTTCCAATCTCAACCATTCTGTGATTCTATAATATTATCTGAATTTTCTTTAAATTTCAAATTAATTTTCACTGAAATACTGCAACAATTTACCAAATATGAAATATCCAAATGCAGATCAACACAATGCTGAAGTAGCAGAGGTTCTGATACATCTTATTTTCAAACAGATAGAACCATATGTAGATTTTAAACTGAGTAAGTGTAAGTAGCATAAGACCATAAGCTAGATCAGGAAATAATAATATAAGGACATATTTGAAAATGAAATAATCACAGGTGAGAATACTTGAAAGGTGCTAAATATCCCACAGCTGACATTTGAATAGATTTAAACATAGAATGAAAAAATGAGACTGTTAATTGCATTTTCTTGCAATATTTGTTATTTTGCTTCATATTACTTTGCGTTTGTGATTCCATGATAAGAGGAAATCTGACATTGAACTTTGAGGCATTCTGCTCAGGATCCAGGACAGAAGCTAATAAACTTTATCTATTAAGTGATTTTCAAAGTTTTTTGTTTGTTTGTTTTTTTAATTGGGAACCTTACAATTTTTTTCAGTAAACATGCATATTACATGTAAATCTACTTGTAGTAGTTTGATTCTTTTTTTAGTTAGCATGCATGGACAACATAATTATACAGATAACACTGAAATCCATTGTTAGATTTCCTGCAGCATTCTAAATCTCTTGAAATAAGTTCTGCCATGTTTCAGACTTCTGACTACCTTACTCTCTGCTCCTGGAACAATTTTCTTCCTTTCCCTTTTCCCAGCGTTTTCTGTTCAAACACTGCATTTTACTGGGATTTTAATGTTTCCAGTAGCGTGTAGATTACTCTTTTTTGTTTGTTTCTTGTAGGAGAATAGGGAGCAAGCTGTGAGAACACCCGCGGCTGCGCGGTGAGGGCCTTTCCGTCTTCCCTGTGACCCCAGAGCTGGCTCATGGCCCTTGTGCAACCTTTGGGCTAACGCCTGCGCAGATGGGATTGTACAGGGGGGGTCCAGTTGTCCCCTGTGCGACCCTGGGTGCTGAGCATGCTCAGTCAGGTCAGCAGACCTGACTGAGCAACTCATCACACGGATGAGGAAGGCTCTGGAAGCCTGAAGGTGGCGGCCGGAGCAGTCTGCCTCGGCCAGCTGTCCACCCACTGACAGGCTTCTGCCAAACACCTGGGGGCCACAATTAACATACAGCCAATCTGTGTATCGCTCCTCCCTATCTCCTCCCTCGTTTGCCTCTATTTAAGTTAATGTCCACCCTAATAAAGTTGGTGACCTGGCGATTTGTTGACCTACCTTGACTCCTGTGGAGATCATTATTATGCTCGTCATCCCTTGGGAACTGCGGTCCCTGGGAGACACACCCCTACTCTAAGCTTGCTCGTGACAGCTACTTCCTAGCTGCAGGCGCTTGGGATCGGAACACCAGCAGCAGCGGATCCCCTATGCCGGCTGGATCCCAGGAGTGGTAAGGGGGAACCTCAGCCCTTTAGAGGAGCAGGTGGAGTTTAAGATTACTGGGAGGCCGCAGGTGACCAAGAACATGCTAGCCTGCCAGACGACCCCCGCCGGAGTCGTCAGCCCTGGGCGGAGATCCGCTATAGTTTCTATTTTGTTGTTATTGTTGTTTGTTTTTGTTTTTATTATAAAATAATGAGGCCTTATAGTCTGTCTTTTGCATGGCTGATGACTTGAACTTTTGATAGAATGATACTACTTAATCCTACTGAGCAGATAGATACTCACATATAGCAGGACTATTAATTCAATAACAGAAGGACTTGAGTGGGAAGATGTAAGTAGAAATATTATGAGTATTGTGTCTGAGATGAGCCAAAGACATGATACCTAATGAGGAGTGAAACTGGCTAGCCTGGAAAAAGAGGAAGTAAAGCACAAACCAAAATGAAAAGTTATCACTACAAATTTTGACATTGCACGCTTCTTTGTGAAAAGCCTTTACAGCTACTATCCAGTTGAACTCCTGTACTTGAAAATCTAACTTATTTATGTCAGTTCTCAAAACTTTCTGCTCCAAATATCCTTTAGGCCAGAGCTGATAATATTTAATATGATTTAGTTAGATTTTATTGCTTTGGTAATGAGAGTGAAATACTAAAAATCTTGTTCAGGACAAGATTTAAATTTATAGCTGCATTTTTTTTCCTGACAATCAGTTTTCACTTAGTAATTCAAAGAGTAGTGAATAGAAGACAGCACACAATAAAGTGTTCATGGCAGTTTCTTGTCGGAAGAACTGGCAGAGGAACCGATGATAACTCCTGGAAGACAGTAGTCATGATGAGTTTCAGGTTTGGATGTTAGTTTGGTGGTGGTGTTTCATTCTCTGTCTGAGCTGGTGTTTGGTTACTTTTTGGTTGCTTGTGAGTATGAAAAAGATTGGTTTGTCAAGGTGATCCTTGTGGATCCTGATGAGGATCCAGATTTTCCTTTGGCCTGAGAGCATTAAGAGATGGCTGCTGAGCAACCAAGAGAGTGCAGTAAAAGACACTTAAATTACTTTGGGGCTGGAATCTGTTACAGCAGGAGATTCACTTCCTTTGCATTCTTCTCTCCAATTTTAGGTGTATTTGCACCTGACATATAACTACTCAGCTAGACCAGGACTTCTTTTTTTATTAACTTATTTAAGTGGTATAGTGTGGTAGGAGAAGACTGTAATCTTAAACTTTTAATCAAAAGAGAAGCTACACTGGTGTAAACTTTCAAAAACTAAGTGTATTTTAAGCTGAGGATGCAAGGAGATGGCTAGAAGCACACCAGGGACTTGTTTTATCATTCTGTTTCTTGCACTGCAGCAGTTTTGATTTCTTGCTAGAGAGAGTGCATATTTTGAAAGTGAATTCAAAGAACTCTAGACCCTGTAAGCACAGTTTCAGTCTCTTGAGACAATAATGATTAACTGCACCATAAAAGAAACAAAAAAAATTGCAGATAAGGTCAACAAGGATGTCGCAGAGTAGCTACTCCTTGTTCTCCTGAGCTCTGGCACTGCTAAGAAGGATATAAGTCTCAGGAAAGGAGGTGATCCAGCTGGGAAGGAGAAATCTAAGCTCTCTTATAAGATCCACTTTCCAGCTATCTGTTCACTGACTCAGAGGACACACCTGCAGCAGAGAGAATCATTAAGGGCAGAAGAGGCTTGTACTGGCAATTATAATTTAGTTGTAAGTCACATCAACTGCTGAGTTTGTGATACCAAAAATCACTGAATAAGGCTATGGTGAAATGAAAGAGAAGAACAAATTCTCCTAATCCACACTGCAGCATAGAAGCATATAGTAAAGAAGAATGCAGCAGGAGCTTCTTAGGGGTGAAATTCTGCTTGCTGGGGTTCTCCCTAGCAGGAAAGCCAGATCTCATGCCACTGATCTTTTTAACAGTGTTCATCAATGCAGGACCTGAAGACTCTGGGAAGATGGACTTGTTTTACAGGGAATATGGGCTTGTTTTTAACTAGAACAAGGCCAGTCTTCTGGCACTGAGCCAGCAGTTATGGAAAAGCACTTTTTTGAGGGGAGGAGGAAGGGGAAAAGGGGGAGAAATTTGTATCAGAGTAATGTGATCCAAATCCAGTGAGCCTCTGAAAAGGCTGGCATGAAAACAAGCTGCACAACCACAAAAAATATGCAAGGCAAACCAGTCTTTGTACAATGCTAACTGTCTGGCTTATGTATTGGACAACAAAACAACAAACTGATATATTAGTTTACACCAATTCTAGAAAATTGAGAGAGTAAAATGTCAGAACTAGAGTGCTTGGCATCAAATATCAAGCTTAATTTAATAGGAATTTCAGAAATCTGATGAAAGGGAATATATAGGGGGATACCAGTGTTACCAAGCTTATCACTAAGATATTAACAACTCAGCAGGAATGACAGAGTTTGAAGTATTGGTGGGTGAGTAACACTGTGTGTGAAGGATATTTCAAAATAATATTCCCCATTTGGAGATGCTGGATCTGCTACACAAAGTTATCATACAGATATTCTTACACATATCTATACAGATACACATATCTAAATGTATGTATTCTGAGGTGCTAAAGAGGTGGCAATGGGGTTGGTGATGGACTTCATTAGAACTCATATTCTTGATTTTCGTAACTAGTTAGGAAAGCCATTTCAGTTTTGCTCTATGTATCTTGCACATTTTAGAGCTGAGAATGTTTGTACACAAATAATTATTTACTTGATTTGATGAACATGGCTTGCTGAATATGAAGCAATGATGCAATAAAATAATACAATAAAACATTATTTTCTGTTCCAGAAACAAGCAAAAAAAAAAAAATCACAAATCATTGTCTAAGATAATATCCTTTAGAAAGGAAGTAAAAGAGAAATGATGACCTTCCATCCGTCCTTCCTTTTTCCTTCTCTTGTTAGGGAAAACACCCCTGAACTAACATAATAACCTAAATAGGAAGAAAATTGATCTAATTAATAGCAGCTGTGACCTTAATTGTTCTCTAGTCTACAGATGCTCGCTCATCTGTCCAGCTTCCTGACCCAAAATTATTTTAAAATCAGAATTCTAAATTCTATATACTGAAATCTAGAAACTTCTGTCTGGTCATACTCAGGAAAGAGTTGCCTTTTTTTCCCATGTACTCCTTCAGTCTCCTTTTCGTCCTTCATTTTGCTTCATGAACTCTTTTTTTTTTTTTTTTTTTTTACTTCATGTGCATTATATAGCCTTGCAACCATGAACTTCAGGAGGGCCAACTTTAGCCTCTTCAGAGACCTCCTCGGAAGAATTCCGTGGGCTAGAGCTCTAGAAGGGAAG
>JAWLRI010000346.1:383344-393474 GCA_034781795.1 Crypturellus tataupa | reverse complement strand
GGTTGGGTGCGGGGCGGCGGGGGGGGACGAGGTTCATTCACCCCCGGTGCCCGAGCCCCCTTCCCGCCTCCCCGCGGCTGCCGCCGCCGGTACCGGGCCCGGCGGAGCGGCCCCCAGCGGCCGCCGCGGGCGCTGCCGGCTGATGAAATCCCGCTCGCGCCTTGCGTGTGGAGCCCGCGCTGGCCCCGGGCGAAACCGCCGGGTTTTCCTGCTTTTGGGAACGAGAACCCGCCGATTCCCTAAATATTCCCTAAATATTCCCCATCCCTTAGCAAGGGTTTCAGCACAAGGGGGTTCGCACCTGCCGGCCGCTCCGCGCGGGAGTGGATGCTCGTGCCGTTACAGCCGGAGGAAGCCGGAAAAGTGCCGGGTTTGCTGGGATCTCGGGGAGATCCCCTGGGAGACAGGAGCCGCTCCAGGGTGGGATGTTTTTGTGGAGAAGCTGCACGTGGATTGTCCTAGGGGGTGATAAGGGCAGTTCCGAGGCTCTGCGCTTCCCTACGGCATCCCGGATCGCATCCTGGGTTTCCCTCATGGATCCAGTAGCTTCCCAGGCTGTTGGGTGTGATGAGCTTTGCTCGACTCCGGGCATTGCCTGTGGTTTGGGAAGGGGCCCCTGTGGAGCATCCTCACCCACTTGGAGCAAGGATTCCGGGAATATCTGGGAATATCCAGGGCCAGGGCCGAGAGCTCCTGGAGCTTGAGGTCTGGCAGGAAAACGGGTCCCGGGGGTGGCAGAAAGGAGACGCGTGAGGGACGAGCGCGACTCCGTGTCTGAGTGACGGCTCCACCGGAGCAGCCCGTGCGCACGGGGCAGCTGCGACCTCCTCGGCTGTGCTTCCCGCGAGCCTTTCTATATCCCGCCGGGTATCCAGTTGCTGGGAATGCTCTTGGCACCGCCTGCGCGTTCCCGTTACCGATTTAGCCTGGAAACGTAAGCGAGAAGCCCGTTCCCTGCGGGGGGTGAATCCGTCCCGTCCGGCTCTGGGGGAAAGTCGGAGGCCTTAAAGCCTTGCAGGGGGGTGAAAGCAGATGTCCCGCACGCAACTCCGATGGCCTGGAAAGGTCTCCTGGGAAAGGGAAGGTCCTGGATGAGCTGTCCCCCTTCCCGAGGGATCGGCGGGAGACGGTGATTCCTGGCGCAAAGGAGCGAGTTGGACACTTGGCTGCGTGGGCCGACCCTACGCGCGTCCTTTGTAGTGGAGCAGCGGGGCCGGGCGACCGGCTCCCTGGAAACGGGAATGAGCAGCCGGAGAAAGGAGCCCGCTGCTGCCTTGCCCTTCCAGAGAACACGCTGCTTTTCCCAAGCTTTTCCAGGTTGCACGAATGAATTGGTCCTTCCAGCAGCTTTATTACCCAGTATTGTGTTTTCAAGCTGCAAAGTTGTACCTAAAAGGTTGAAACCTGCTGCTTTCCGGCTCATTTTGCAAATTCCCTTGCGCTGCAGCCCCCTCGCTGTCCTGGGGGCGCTTGCCCGATGCTTTGGTGCTAACGGAGCCGCTGGCTTCACCGCCGCTCTCTTTCCCGCAGCAACGACGCGGTCGTCATCTCCGGGAGGAAGCTGGCGCGGCAGATCCGCCAGGAAGCCCGGCACGAGGTGGAGCAGTGGGTGGCAGCCGGCAACAAGAGGCCCCATCTCAGCGTCGTGCTGGTGGGCGAGAACCCGGCCAGTCACTCCTACGTCCTCAACAAAACCAAGGCGGCCGCTGACGTAGGTGGGTCCGGGCGTGCAGGAGGGGACGAGGCGCTGATGAATGTCCCTTCTGGCTGGCTGCAGGTAGCAGCTTGTCACCTGTCTGCATTTACCCTGGCAGCTGCTGCCCCTTAGCATTTCTGGGGTGTGATGGACGTGGTTTGCATGCGCCTTGAAAAGATATTAAAATATTAAAAATGCAGCCATGTCAAGCTCTATTCTGGAGTGTAGTCCACACATCAAGCACAAGGAGCTCTGCTTTGCTGCCTCTCCTCACTGCTCGAAGTGCAGTCCTGGTCCAGCGTGTTGCTGTCGCTCTGCTGTGTCTCCTTCCAAACTCGGGAGTCCAAATCCTGCTCCTTCAGCTGCCCCACGGTGCCCTGAGTTTGCTGCAGGGGGTTGTGGCACCGCATGGTCCAATCCTGGGCACAGCCAACATCCCTGTCGGGAGGGTCACTGGGAACGTGCAGCTGGGTCTTCATCCCGCCACCCCCTTCCCAAAGGCTCCATGTGCTCGGGAAGACTCTGGTGCTTTTGGATAGTCCTTCTGCAGTGATGCTGCCTGGGGGGTGAGGGAGGAGGCTCTAACGCAGCGCTTGGCCCAACCGCGCAGGCATCAGCAGTGAAACCATCCTCAAGCCCGCGTCCATCACGGAGGAGGAGCTCCTGGACCTCATCGGCAGGCTAAATAACGACGCCAACGTGGATGGGCTCTTGGTGCAGCTCCCTCTGCCCGGTGAGTAGCCAGGCTTCCAGCTTCCCTGCTGTTAGGAAGCGCTGGGAAGCATCCGTGTGCGCCCGCCGGGGAGAAGCACAGGAATTACCCTGTGGCAGGAGAGCTGCCCGTCTGTCCTGCCGCAGCCGAAAGGCGTGGCTAGAGCAGCCCCATGGGCAGCTGCTCCCCGTGGGACTTGCAGGAGCCCCTTGCGTGGCTGGTGTCACCTCCCCGAGCCAGAGCCTGAACTTGGTTGTGACACTTGAGGCCACCTAAAATAGCCCTGAAGAGGCTGCGGTCCCGTGAGCCTCTAGTCCCTTCTGTTGGGAGCTGCTGGCTCTGAACTCGCTGGAGGTTTTCAGCAGCTTCCAGAGGAAAGAGCTGCCGCAGGAGCTGTCGCATCGATTTATTTCAGAGCACATCGACGAGCGCAAGGTTTGCAACGCCGTGACGCCGGACAAGGATGTCGATGGCTTCCACGTGCTCAACGTGGGGCGCATGTGCCTGGACCAGGACTCCATGCTGCCGGCCACCCCCTGGGGCGTGTGGGAGATCATTAAGAGGACGGGTAGGTGGCGGTGGCCCTGGGGCCGCCCCTGCGCTGGCACTTGCCCTGACAGTGGTTCTCGTGTGCCGCAGGCATCCCGACGCTGGGCAGGAACGTGGTGGTGGCCGGCAGGTCCAAGAACGTGGGGATGCCCATCGCCATGCTGCTGCACACGGACGGACGGCACGAGCGCCCGGGAGGTAGGGCCGGAGCCCCCTGCGTGGCCCTGCTGTCCCTAGGGTGGGGGGACAGCTGCTTGGGACCTCCGTGGCTGAGGGGCAGCTTTGAGAGGCTTCGTGGACACCTCCCGAAGTCCTTGTTGCCTGTAAATACCTGAGGGGAGAGCGCAAAGAGGATGGAGCCAAACTCTTTTCAGTGGTGACAAGGACAAGGGGTAATGGGTACAAATTGAAGCACAAGAAGTTTAATCTCCATGTGAGGAAGAACTTCCCTGTGAGGGTGCTGGAGCCCTGGCACAGGCAGCCCAGAGAGGCTGTGGAGGCTCCTTTGGAGGTCTCCAAACCCACCTGGATACTCCCCTGTGCTCTGGGTGTCCCTGCTGGAGCAGGAGGTTGGATTGGATGGTCCCTAGAGGCCCCTTCCCACCTCGGCCATTCTGGGATTCTCCCTGCGATTGATCATCAAGGTGTCCTGCGAGCTGCCACGATGCTCTTGAGGACTGAGCGATGGGAAGGGCCGGGCTCAGGCGGCAGCCGCAGTGACGCGGTGTTGGTGGCCGCTCTTGCAGGCGACGCCACGGTGACGATATCGCACCGCTACACCCCCAAGGAGCAGCTGAAGCAGCACACGATCCGCGCCGACATCGTGGTGGCGGCAGCAGGTAAGAGCCAGCTCCTGCGGAGCAGCCCGGGGCTCGGAGCACCCCGTGCCGACACTCCCTTCGGGGATCTCCGTTGAGGTGATGGCCCAGTCGGTGCCCAGTGTCCTGGGGCCCCTCACCCAAGCGGCTCTGGTAGCCCAGAAGGGTCCGGCTCTTCCAGGGCTGTTTGCAGCTGGGAATGTGGGTGAGGAGCATTTGGAGCCTGAGGTGAGCTCGGCCCCGGGATGCGCCCTGCCTGCAGCTCTTTGCACGTCTTTGAAATGGAAAGTGACATTTAGCAGGGTGGCTTGTGCTGTCAGGCGCCCCGTGAGAGCCCACAACAGCCCCGGCAGCCTCTGCTAAACACCTGGGTAGCTCCGTGGGTGTGGGAAGCGCAAAGATGGGATTTGCTCACCCGGAGAAAGCGGAGATGCCCCAGGATGGCTCCGGTTGCACCCCTGGAGCCCCAGGAACTGCTCAAGCTGCTGGGCTCTACCTGAGGGCTGGAGATGCTCCCACTGCGGAAGTGTTGAGCTGATCCGGGGTGTCCGTGGTGTGAGCCTGCAAGGAGGGCAGAAAGAAACACAGGTTGGAGAGAAGAGAGAAAGAAATGGGATCCTGACAGGATTCAAGTGCTGCTGGGGAAGGTGGAGAGCTGCTGGCAGCTGGAGAGGAGAGGCAGCAGGAGCTGAAGAAATACTCGGAAAGGGCTGGCGAGGCAGGAGGCACCCAGGAATTAACTGCAGGAGCTGCGGTTCCTCCCTCTGCAGTATCTGGTGGAACCAGATGGACCTGCAGCTGCTGCTCCCTCCCTGTCCCCCTGCTTTGCTGGGGCCTTTGGGTGATGCAGAAGGGTCCCCTGGCCGCTTGGGGCCTTGTGCGGATGCAGCGGTGTCGCCGGAGCCGCGTGCCAGCTTGGGATGGGCTAGGGAAGCGCAGCCGGGTGCTGCGGCTGCGGCCAACACGGCTCCCGCAGCGCCGTTTCCCTCGGCCCAGGCATCCCCAACCTCATCACCGCCGACATGATCAAGGAAGGAGCCGCCGTTATCGACGTGGGCATCACCAGGGTGCAGGATCCCGTCACTGCCAAACCCAGGCTGGTCGGAGACGTGGATTTTGAAGGTAAAAAAAAGCCTCTGGCGTCTGGTGCTCTGGGCATTAAAGGAGCGCTGAGAAGCGGGGGAGAAGGTGGTGGGATGGAGCGGGTGCAGCTGTCCAGCTGTGGACCTCCCAGCTGGGGTTTTCCTCCTGCTCAGGCTCTGTTGGGCTCAGCCAGCAGCAGAGGTGGCCCCGGGGACAAGAGGTTTCCCCAGGCTGAAGCGGGGAGCTGAGCGGTGCCGGCTCGGTGGCGCCCGCAGCTCCGTGCTGGCGCCGCCGCTCACCCGGCGCCGTCTCCCTCCGCAGGGGTGAAGAAGAAGGCCAGCTACATCACGCCGGTGCCCGGCGGCGTGGGGCCCATGACGGTGGCCATGCTCATGAAGAACACCATCATCGCCGCCAAGAAGCTGCTGCAGCCCAAAGAGCTCAAAGCGCTGACCGCTTAACGCGGGGGGACTCTGCGGAGCACCGAGAACAACATTCCACATCGACTCCCAAGCAGGCCGATAGGAAATGCAATATTATTTTTTTATTTATTGTCTGGAAGTGGATTTACTCTCCTGAGGTCATAGGTATTTATTCGAAGCTGAACTCTACATGCAGTTAGTTCCGTCGTGGCTCTGTGCCCACTAATGCCCCATCGGGGCGGACTCACTCCAAACTTGTTTACTCAACTCTGTTTTAGCTTAAGCTATTTTTTTTTTTTGTAGAAGTTACTTGAAACAAGCCATATGCCTGCGCTCAGCCTCTCCGTGTCCCTGAGCAGCAGTAGGTCAGGTGAGGTGTGTTCTAGGGTGCAGCTAGGTTGGGATTTCCTAGTCAGACAGTGACTGTTAAAACTCCTTTCTCCCTCTAACCAAAGAGTGACGTGGGGGCTCTTGGTGACCCACCGCACGCAGCATTTCCCTGGACTGCCTTGGAAAGCCTGGTGAATAATCCAGGCTAACTGAATAAAAGTGAGAGAGGGGAAAAAAACCTTGTGTCTTGGGATTATTTCCAAGGAAATGAGACTGCTTGAGGAATTTGCACTTGGACTGTTTGCACAAAAAAGGAAAATTGCCCCAGCTACGGGGTTATCTTGATTGCCTTGCAGCAGGGCAGGGTCTGGCTTTTGCCCCCGAGTTTGGCGAAACACAAATTCTGCGCACAGTCTGCTCACCCCAGCAGCAAGCAGACACCTCCCCTTAGTCTGGACAAACCCTGCAAAATGTTTCACTTTGTCCCCTGCTGCTCTGCTGTAATTAGGTAAGAAGAGAACCTAACCCTGCCTTCTTCTGCCCCCAGGACTGCGAGCTAGGATTAATGAGTGAAAAATCAACCCTACCTGGTGGTGCCCTGTCCGCAGAAGCCCCAGTCTCTCGTATGCAGCGCTGCTCACGTAGGCTCAGGACTCGTGGCTGCTTCCTAGGGGAGAGGAGGCAGGTAGGTAACAGCCTGGAGAGGAACACGGGGCTCTGGGGAGTCTCGGAGCACCTTTCTGCAACCAGAAAGGGAGGGTTTGAGGCTGTTATCAGGCTCAAGCTGGAGCCACGGGTGAGTCATTGCTGACCCCACCAGCGAAAACTCCACAGCTGCTTCCTGCAAAAGGAGGTGCTGATAATTCAAGGCGAGGAGCAGAACAAACTGGCACCAGAAACACACCGAGAGCAGAGGCTGATTTTAACTGAGATTTATTGGGTTGTAGTAGTGACAAATACAAAATGGCTAAAGTGGTTGTGTGATGGATGCAAGTTTGTTACACTCCAGTGCTGCCTGATACAAAAAAAAAATAGAAACCACGTGTGAAACTGCCAAAAAAAAAAAAATCACAGGTTTGGTTGAAACAAGCTGTGCTCTAGGCAATGTCTAGGGGAGTCCACCAAGCCCTTCCCGGGCGCTGGAGAGTGGGAAGCATCGGTGTGAGGGAATGAATGCCTCCAAAAGCCATTAAAATCCTCAGCCTACACGTGGGGGATGAAGGGGAAATGCCAGCAGATACACACGAGGCGGCCGAGGGGTTAATGGAAGTGAATTCTGCTTGAAACTCAACTGGAGTAACCCAAAAACCTGCCATAAATAGGAGGGGGCAGCTCTGTTGCCTCTGCTCAACTATTTACAAAACCAAAGGGGTCTGCCCTGCGCTCAGCCCCTCTGCACAATTGGAGGGGTCCCCAAAGCCCCGTGGGCCTGTGCATGGCGGAAAGGGGCTTTGTGAGGCTTCCAGAGGGAGGGAAATGCAGCTGGAGAGCAAAGAGGAATGGGGGAAAAGCAACTCGGAGAGAGCAGCGTGGTGGGAAGAGCTGAAAGCAGCGCCCGGAGCAAACTCGGTGCAAAAAACATTCATCTTTCCCTGCAAAATAACAATCCTGACTCTCTGCCGGAATCATTCCTGATTCCCTGCAGCAACCATTTGGATTCCCTGTGGGAATTGTTCTGGATTCCATTCAAAAAACATTTCCGATTCCTTAGAAAAAAACATCCATATTCCCTGCAGAAGCTACTCCCAAATCCCTGCAAGAATCTTCTGTCATTCCTTGCAAAAGCCATTCCCGAGTCTCTGCCAGAACCGTTTCCGAGTCTGTGCAAAAAAACATTCCCGAGTCCTTGCAAAAAGCACACCTGAATCCCTAAAAAAAAAAAAAGAGAATCCTGCTTCCTTGCAGAACCCGCTGCTGCTGATTCCCTGCTCCCGTCCTGCTCCGAGCCGCTCGCAGCCGGGCAGCTGTTGCCCTCAAGCGGCAAAACCGGAGCTGCTTTCCCCCCGCAGCGCTCCAGGCCACATCCCGGCGCTCCAGCTCCCTCTGGCTTCTCCATCCCAGCGGGATGTTCCGCAGCCGGCAGCCCACGGGGTCCAAAAGTCCCATTTTCCACCTCATTCCCGAGCCGGCGGCGATGCTTTCATCCAGCGGAAAGGGAGGAGAGCCAAGGGCGCGTCTAGCTGCTCGCGCTAAAACTACCGGAGAAACGGAGCCTCCGGCGCCGCGGGTCTCCTCAGTCCGTCCCGTAGAAAAAAAAGAAGCCCCATTTGCTTTTTACATATATATATATATATATATATAAATATCTAGGTATCGATATATATATATAAGTGGGCGGGGGGCGCCGCGGGACTATAGCGTGGTCTCGCTGCCCATGTCCCGCGGCTGCTTCTCCGTGTCGGTGTCCTCGTAGTCCGACTCCATCTCGATCTTGACCTGCGGCACGGCGCAGAGCGCGCCGCGCGAGTAGTTGAAGGCGGGCGACGACGGGCACGAGATCTTGAGGTGCAGCGTGATGCTGAGCGGGAAGGGGACGGGGTGTTATTCCCAGGAAAAAGCGCTCGGGACGGCGCTCGGAGCCGCCGTTCCCCTGCCCTTTACCTGCGATCCAGGTCGGAGCCGTTGGGAGACGAGTCGGAGCGCAGAGCTCCGGGCGGAGGGCCTCTTTCCTGGGGGATGGACAGACAGACGGACAGGAGTGAAACGCTTCCCGGGGAGCCCCAGCACCTCCCAGATTCTGCTCCTGCATTCCCAGCTCCGCATGCTCTACCCCTTCCTGCGTTATCCATGGGAAAGGACAACAGCTCCCATTTTCCCTTAGGATTTGGGGGTTAGTGCGATGGGCATCCAGGCAGAGATTGGTTTTCCAGACATTAGGAAGCAGCGCGAAGGGAGGTGGGAACAGGGGAAGAAAGCAGGGTGAAGCCAGCTGCTCCGAGGAGCCCGGATCCTGAGATTTCTCCCTCCGGATGCCAAGCGCCCTGGGGGCTGAGCGGCTCCTTGTGGGAGCTGCCAGGTGCCCGAGGATGAGGGGGCTCAGCCTTCCTCCGCGTGCCGAGCCCGGCACTTCCTTGCCTCCCTGGCCCGTTTGGCACAGCTTTTCTCCAGGGAAACCCTCCGACCTCATGAGCCCCGTCCTCATCCTGGCCTCTTCCCGCCTTTTTCCGTTGCCATTTTGCTCTCACTGGGATTTTCTGCCTATCACGGAACACTGAGGACGCTCCATCCCCAGATCCACAGGAACGCCGTGGTGCGTCAGATCTACGGCATTCCGAAGCCGAGGGAGCTCGGCCGTTCCCAGGTTTTGACAGCTTTTCCAGACACCTCCATCCCCTAAATCTGCAGCTTCCATCGGGAAGAGGAGCCCCCCGGCCTGCAGCGCCCGCACCTCCTCGTCGCTGCTGCTGTCGCCCTTGTTGCCCTTCCTCTTCTTCTTCTTCTTGTCGTCCTCCTTCTTCTTCTCCTTCTCGGGGATGATGTTGTCGATCCAGGCCAGGTCGTGTTGGGAGAAGACGAAGTCCAGCAGCTTCCGCACCAGGATGAGGGCCAAGATCTGGGCGGGAAGAGCGGGAGGTGACGGCGGCCGCGGCGGAGCGCGCGCACGGAGCCCGCGGCGCCGGCCTCACCATCACGGGGAAGATGATAGCGGCCACGGTGGACTTGAGGATCCAGAGCACGGCCAGGCACACGATCTGCACCAGCGTGAAGAGGTGGATGCGCCGCAGCGGCACGTGCCGCAGGAACACGTAGTCGGGCTGGTGCTTGGCCGGCATGAGGAAGAGCTTGCAGCGGTCCCAGAACTGCGGAATCGGGAGCGTCGGGGCGACGCCGCGCGCCCGGTGACACCGCGCGGCGGGTGACACCGTCCCGACGCCCTGCGCGGGGTCCCTTCCCGTTGGGACGGCTCACCTGGATGCCGTTGAGCGACGCGACGCCCATGTAGAGGAAGACACCGTAGAGCACGGGCATGGGGATGTACTGCGGGCACACGGAGAGCCCGGGAATGCACAGGGAAACTCCCCCGCGGGATTTCCCCCGCGTTCCGGCGGGACGAGCAGGGCTTGTGCGTTTTTACCTTCAGGATGGGGGCCAGGAAGACCGAGATGCCCGTCAGCACGAAGACGATGATGCCCGTGACCCTCTGCTCCCTGCCGAGGGGAAGGCGCGGGATGAGGCTCCGAGGAGGAGGAGGAGGATGAGGAGGAGGATGATGAGGAGGAGGATGAGGAGGAGGAGGAGGAGGAGGAGGAGGATGAGGAGGAGGATGAGGCGGAGGCGGATGAGGAGGAGGAGGAGGAGGAGCGCTGCGGCGCCGTCCTCACCTGACGCCCAGGAACTGGGGCTGCTCGCCGGGCGCGCTCGTCTCCGTCTCCATCTTGAGGCTGTCGATGTGCGCGATGGAGATGACGGTGGCCGCCACGTACCAGGGCAGCCCCATGAAGGAGCACACGGCCATGAGGATGCCCACCCAGAAGAGGTCCAGGTGATAGCCGGCCGCTTTCTGCAAGGCAGCGCGCGGC
>JAWLRI010000346.1:367726-381244 GCA_034781795.1 Crypturellus tataupa | reverse complement strand
CTGAGCCCTGCCTGGCGGCGGCTCCTTGGGAGGCACTTGCCCTCCTTGGGGATGGTTTTTCCCATTTTGAGGGATGTTTTTTCCCATTTTGGGGGTGTTTTTTCCCATTTTTGGGGGTGCTTTTTCCCATTTTGGGGGACATTTTTTCCCATTTTGGGGGACGTTTTTTCCCCATTTTCCCCCTTCGGTTTGGCATTGGGAGCAGTGGGGATTGCCCCGTTTTGGGCTCACTTTCCCGCTGCGGCGGCTCCCGGAGCAGCCTGGGCGTCTGCTCCCATCGGCATCCCGGCTTGCGCCCGCCTTCAAAACCAGGGAGAAAATGGGAGAAAGGGAAGAAAAATTCCCATTTTGGGAGGAGAGCAGGAAGATGGGCAGTTTTTGTCTTCTCATCCCTCCCTCCCCATAAAAAAAAAGATGAAACCCCCCAAAACAGCTTCTCTGGGGTCTTCAGATGCCACCGGCCCCTTCTCCCTGCTCCATGGGCATCGTGGCCCCAATCCATTGGGTTTTTCCCAGCCTTTTTATCCCCCCAGTGGAGAATTAATGAAGGAGAAGCGGCTGCGGGGGTCGAGTCAGAGCTGCCCGGGCGAAACCAGGCTCTTTTCCTTCCGTCACCTTTACGCTTTTCCAAAAACTCTACCCCGATTCTGGGCTTTCTACCTCTAAACGGCTCCTCGGCCGCCTGAACGCGTTGGCGTCAGGGTTTTGGGATACTCGACGCAAACGCTTCTATCGGCGCGGAGAGAAGAGCGGATCGCACGGAAGAAAAGCCAAAAAAAGCAACAAAATCCCCTCCGCGAGGGGGGGAGAGTATCAAATATTAAACAATCTTAGGATTCAGAAGGCGATACTCACTTGAGATTGAAATCGGCCCAAATTGGTGTGTGCAGCAGAGACAAATATGGGACAAATCAGTTATAATAATCAAAAATCAGAACGAAAGTCATAAAAATAAGGAGAAAAATAAAAAGAAGAAGAAGAAAAAAGAAGTAGGACGTAGAGGGGGAAGAAACGCAACAGCTAAAGGGGAAAAATCCCGCTCCGACGCCAGGTCCTGGAGCGGTGCGGGAAGGCGCCGGCGGCTTCGGAGCACAGAGCCGGGCGGATCAGGGCTGAGCGGCGGGAATTGAGATCCAGAACCCAAAAAGCACCCAAAAAAGGGCCGGAAGGTCATTTCATGGTGGTGGGTGGGAATGTGTCCCCCAGCGATGGACTTTACACTGCGCCACGAGCCGGGTCTTGAGTGTGTTTCTAAGGGAAACGTTTTCTGCTCGCTCCCGATATATCCAAAAATTGTTAGGATCTGTGCTCCTCGGCTGCAGCAGCTAATCCAAGAGAAAACACGGGAATTATCCCCAAAACGAGGGTCTCCGTTCCCTTCTCGGCTCCAGGAGGCGGCGGGAGTATCCAAACCAGGCGGGTTGAATCCTCCATCGCTTAGTGAAAGTATCCGAGAGCAAGCGCGGGTATCGGAGATGAAATTCCAAGCCTTCGGAGCAGGCACAGGTCCACATTCAGCCGCCGGCTGGGAAAAGCACGTCCCGATTCCGGGAAAAGTGGAGCTTTGCCTCCCCTGGGCCAGGGTTTGCTTTAATCGGGGATTACGGCTTTTGTCCGTAGTAGGAATTGGCTCCAAACCAGGAAAGTTGGTGTCTGCTCCAAGCCTGGTCACGTCTCCTTCTCCAAGAGGATGAATGGAGTTGGGAAAAGCAGTCCGTGGACGTGGCAACCTCTGCTTGGACATCCTGGGATGTCCTCTCCCTCTCTGACACTGCGGCAGACCAAATCCTTCCAGGGTATTTTCTTGGGAAGTGGATATTTGCTTGGGGAACAGCCTTGGTTCATGAGAAGGTTGGAATGACGATGGAAAAAGCCTTTTTTCCCCTTGCTCCCGGGCTGGCCGTGGGCAGGGGGGAGGCTCCGGCTCTCCTGCCCCGGCATCGCTCCCTCCGAGGGGCAGCTTTGCTTTAGGGAGGACCCAAGCACCAGCGGTGCGTGCCGAGATCCCGCTCCCCAAAAATCCTCTTGTTGGCACGAGCCCCGTGCCGCTTGTCGGCATCGTTGGCCATCGGAGCGCAGCCGGGCAGAAACCGAGGGCTTTCGCCCCAAATTACCCTACGAGGAGGAGGACTCGGGCTCGCGCGCCGAGGGGGGCCGTCCCGCACTCACCTGGGTCGGGCGCAACGCACTCGCACTTGTACATGGTCACGTAGTCGGGCTTGAAGTCCGAGTTGATGGGGTAGTACTTGAAGGCGCCGATCATCTTCTTGATGGCGTCGTAGATGAAGATGAAGCTGATGAGGGTGGAGAAGCCTTCCTCCGTGAAGCGCGTGATGTACTTGATGATGAAGCTGGCGTCGGTGGCCACCAGGATAAGGCACTGGAGGGCAGAGTGCAGGCCGATCCAGAGGCGGAACTCCATGTAGTCGATGCCGTTGCCTCTGGAAGGGGCACAAGGAGAGGGTGGCCCCGTGAGGATGCTGCGTCGGGGGGTCACCAGGTGCCCCTGGGCATCACCAGGGATCCCAGGACATAGCTGGATCCTCATGGACACCAACAGGTGCCCCTGGACATTGCTGGGTGCCCCTGGACATTGCTGGGTGCTCATGGACATCACCGAGTGCCCCTGGACATCACCAGGTGCCCCTGGACATCACTAAGTGCCCCTGGACATTGCTGGGTGCTCATGGACATCACCGAGTGCCCCGGACATCACTGGGTGCTCATGGGCATAGCTGGATCCTCATGGACATAGCTGGATCCTCATGGACATCACCAGGTGCTCCTGGATGTCAGTGGGTGCCTCTGGACATCGCCGGGTGCTCATGGACATCACCGGGTATCCCAGGCAATAGCTAGATCCTCATGGACACCACCAGGTGCCCCTGGACATTGCTGGGTGCTCATGGACATCACTGGTTGCCCCTGGACATCATTGGGTATCCCAGGACCTAGGTGGATCCTCATGGACATCACCAGGTGCCCCTGGACATAGCTGGATCCTCATGGACATCACCAGGTGCCCCTAGATATCACCAGATGCCCCGGACATCACTGGGTGCTCATGGACATCACCGGGTGCCCCTGGACATCACCGGGTATCCCAGGCCATAGCTAGATCCTCATGGACACCACCAGGTGCCTCTGGGCATCACTGGGTGCCCCCAGACACTGTTGGCCACCGCCGGCCGCTGAGGGCCACCTACTTGCTGAAGTCGAAGAGCAGCTTCTCGAAGATGAGGATGGGCCCGGTGCTGCTCAGGATGATGAGCGGCTGCCCGGCGAAGAGGCAGAACATGGAGCCGGCCATGGCGGTGCCGAGGAAGCTCTCCATGACGCCCTGCGGAGGGACGCGGTCAGCGCCCGGGCACGCGACGAGCCCCGCGGCGGCACCCGCGGCCAACAGCAGCGTGACGGGGAAGCCCTCGTAAAGTAGCCCTTGGGAAGGAGCCCTCGGGCGTCTCCATCAGGGCCGGGACGGCTGCTCGTCCTTCGGGGTGGGTTTCCATCCCAGCAAGGACTCCCCCTTCTCAAGGGAGGCAGGGGACCCCCGGGCCACCTTGCGCTGCCAACCTGGTAGTTGTCGGTGGCGTCCCCGAGCAGCCCCCCGAAGGTGATGGCGTTGGTGATGCAGCCCAGGTAGATGAAGAGGATGGCCGAGATGGACTGGATATGGAAGCCCTCGTAGAAGTCGCTCGGGAACCAGGGCAGCTTCCTCTTGATGTCCAGGTAGAGGCCGCCGCAGAACCTGCGGGGACGCGGGCGGTCACCGGGGGCCTCCAGAGCCCGCCGGGGGCTCCGGGCGGCCGCGGGCTGCTCACCGGCCGGTCCAGGCGAGCTCCTCGCCGATCTCGTGCACCTCGGGCATCTCCCCGTCGTCGCTGCCGCCGCCGCCGCTGCCCGCGGCTGCGCCGCCCGCCGTGCCGTTCATCTGCCCCGCTTCGCTCAGCGAGAACACGGATTTCCTGCGGGACAGACGGTGGCTACGTTGGACAGGGGACCAATTTGGAGACGCCACGAGTGGGTTTGCGCCAAGCCAAGGGGCTGATGCACGATCCGCTCCGGGAGCGCCAACGGAGCAGGGAGTGGGGCAAAGCTCCGGAGACGGCGCACGGGGAGAAGGGGGGACCAACCACCATTTCCAAAGCAGAAGGAAATCTGGGGAATTGATTCCTGGCGGGAAATTATTAGGATTCGCGCCTGCCCCGCCAGGCGCGCACCTCTTGTCGGCCGAGGGCACCTTCTTGGGCGGCTCTATGCGGATCGTGGGGTCCCACTCGCCGGGCGGCAGCACGATCACCTCGTCCAGGAACTCGTCGATGCCGGCGATGAGGTCCTCCCTGTCGCGGGCCTTGTAGGCGACGTCGCTGAAGAGCTGCGGGCCGAGAGGCGTCAGGCGCCACGCGGGGCCCCATGGACACCCTGTTCATCCCGCGTTTCCCCGTGGGATAAACAGGGAGCAAAGGGAATTGCCGGGCGCTGCACCTACTCACATCGTCCACCATGAGGGTCGCGATGGCTCTGCCGATCTCGTTGTAGGACTTGGCCTTCCCCGCGGGGCCCAGGAGGATGAAGAGGAACCTGGGAAGAGGCAGGAGCAGCCGCAGCGCGTTGGGTGCTGGAGCCGCCCGGCACCGGAGACATCGGGAGCCCCTTGGGCGTTCCCGGTCCCTGCGCCCCGGCTCTGCCGGCCTCACCTCGTGGGCACGGGCACCTCGGTCATGCCGCCCAGCATGGTGGCCTGCAGCAGGCGCACGAAGGCCACGAAGGGCTTGTCCAGGAAGTCCACCTCGCCCACCAGCACGTTGGAGGCCTCGGCGTCCTTGGGGATCTTCTTGATGAACTTGTTCTTCAGCTGCGGGAACACGAGGCCGCGAAGGGGGAGTTTCTCCCGTGTGGCTCTCCCCTTCCTTGGGATGTTTTTCCTGGCTTGTTCCTCTACGCCCTGAGCTCGAAACCTCAATTCTTTGTGCCCGACCACGTAGAGACCGTCACCATGCGCCAAAACCTCTCACCCTGGGCTCAAACCACGCGTCCTCCCGTGGGCGACGCGGCAGGAGCAGCACGAGAACAGAACCGAGACGATCCCCAGCGCCAAATTCCCTCATTATTCCACCATTAAGCCTGAGATTAACTTGAAATTACACGCTCAGGGGGGTGCCCAACGCAAGCAAGAGGCGCTTTGCTGGGGTCTGCACCAAGGGAACCCCCGGGGATCGCGAGCGCTTTGGAGCTTATCCCCGCGCCGGGGAATGGATCCGGCAGCGGATGCCGGAGCAGGAGGCGGGCGGTGGGTTTAGCCGCGGGGCTCCTCTCCCCCGCGGCCCGTTCGTTATTAAACGCGGTCGATGCCAGCGCGGCCGGGGCTGCTCTGATCCATACCCGGCGCGAGGGCAGCGCGTGAGCCAGGCAGCAGGCGCTCCCGGCGCCTAAGCTCTTAAACCCGAATGGAAAAAAAAAAAAAAAAAAACCATAATAAACCAGCTCTTCCCATTCAGCGCGGAATAAGCAAGAGCAGGAGTTAACGAGGGCTAAGCCGTGTGTAACACTTAAAAAGTCCCTTTGTAGTGGGCCTAGCAGGGCGATTAAAGCAGCATTCTTGGGGCCTGAATGCTCGGCATAGTTGGGGCTTAACCCTGCGCACCCCGTTCTGGTGTCCGGGTTTCCCATTGGGAAGCTCTTCCTGGCATGTTTCCTTTCTAGCACTAGGTTTTAAGGACACTTTTCCTTCCCAAGGATGGATATCCCTAATTGTGCTCCTGACGTGCTGGTCCCGGCTCAAGCCCGTCTCTAGGATGAGCGGCGAGGTGCCAAGGTCAACGCAAGTCCCTGGATGACGAGGGACAGCACGGATTTTCCTTTCTGGACGCACTATCCCATAAACCCTTATGATCGGATATCGCGGACCGGATCGGATCGGGGCCGCCTACCTGGTCCGTGCTCGGCACGTCCGAGATGTCGTTCATGCTGCGGCTCTGCGCGTGGCCTGCGGGGACAAGCGGGAGGCGTGAGGGAGACGGGAGCCAGCTCTTCCCTGCGGACCTCCCGGAGCATCCGGGTCAGCTGGCTTGTGCCCTCAAACGGGGCACCGGGCAGCGCAGCCGGCTTCGGAGCAGCAAAAACAACCGGCGCAGCGCGATTAAGACAGCAAACGCGGCCGAATTGCGCCCCTGCAGCCCCATTTCCCATCCCGGTTGTGGATGGCAACCTGATTTCCCATCCCGGCTGCGGATCGCAACCTCATTTCCCATTCCGGCTGTGGATGGCAATCCAATTTCCCATCCCGGTTGCAGATGGCAATCCAATTTCCCATCCCACCTGCGGATCGCAGCCCGATTTCCGATTCCGGCTGCGGATCGCAATCCCATTTCCCATTCCAGCTGCGGATTGCAGCCCGATTTCCCATCCTGACTGTGGATGGGAATTCCATTTCCCATCCCGGCTGCAGATCGCAGCCCGATTTCCCATCCCGGCTGCGGATGGCAATCCCACTCCCCATCCCGGCTGCGCTCCGGGGCCGCTCCGGCTTACGCAGGCGGCCGTAGCTCGCGCTCTGCCGCATCCGCAGGTCCTCGTTGGAGCGGTGGAAGCTGGCGCCGGCCGTGGGGCTCCGCACGGGGCTGCGGGCTGCGGGAAACGGGGATCAGCGGAGAGGCCGAGTCCCCGGCGAATCCCTGCGGAACGGCCGTCCCCGCCGCCGGGAGCGTCGGGAGCCGCTGCGCCCGGGTTGGGGTTCGCGCTCACTCTCGTGTGCCAATTCCATGGCTTTTCTGGTAGCCGGGAAGAGCTTTTCCTGCGCCGGCCTCGGCAGAGGTTGTGTAAACCAGCCCGCGCGGTGCCAGGCCCCGCAGCGCTCCCTTATTTCACACCTAGCTGCTGACCCGTGGGTTTCCTACGTCAAGAGCAGCATTTCTGCAGGAAACCCGAGCTCGCAGGACGGTTTTCCATGGAAAAAATCCATCTTGCCAGCTGAGCTGCTCTCCAACTCCCCTCCTTCTCTTTCCATGAAACCCGCCAGGGAAACAAGGACAAAATTCCCACTGCGGCTGCCTTTGGCACGGGGACGCGGAGGGCTTTGCTCCCCACGGACGTCCCTCCCGCTCGATCCCTGGATTCCGTGTCCCTGTTTGCCATCCCGGAGCGATGCCGTCATCTCCGCGAGGCACCGAGGCGAAGATGCCCTCGATTTGTTTCCGAAGGTCGATGGAACACTGAGCCCGGCTCCGTGTTGGGAATTCCTGGGCAAATTTAGCACCAAACCCTCCCTCCTCCGCGGGGTTGGAAATCTGGCATGGGAATATCGCCCGGGCGCCGCCGTCGGCCCCGCTGCTGCCCCGCAAATCTGGGGCTCCACCGAATGACCTCCGCTTCAACCCAAATCATAATCCTCGGGCCCAGCAACCAAATCCCCTTTTGTAAAGGCTCAGGAATAGGAAGGGCCGGGCTGCGCCGGTGGGATTTGCACGCAGACGGTCCCGGTGACCCGGCGGCCGCGGTCGGGATCTGCTCCGTGGGCAAACGCTGGTGTCTCCCATTGCACCGGGGCTGGATGAACGGCAGGGAGCGCGCGCGGCGCCGGGACTCACTGGTGCCGGCGGAGACGGCCTTGCCGATGTCGGCCAGCGAGCGGTGGATGGGCTTCTTGGTCTGGTGCCGGTGGCGCCGCAGCAGCACGTAGCTCAGCTTGTCCCGCAGCTCGGCCGGCAGCAGCCCGTCCTCCACCTGCCGCTCCACCACGTCGTCTGCGGGGACGCGGCTGAGCGCGGCCGCCCCACGCGCCCCACGCGCCCTGCTCCGAGCCCGGACGGTGCCGGGACCCTATCCGTCCCCACGCGCCCGCTCTGAGCTTGCTCCGCGCCCGCCCCGAGCCCGCACGGCACCGGGACCCCATCTGTCCCCATGTGCCCCACTTCGAGCCCGCTCCAACCCCGCTCTGAGCCCGCAAGGTGCCAGGGGATACGGCTGAGTGCGGCCACCCCATCCGGTCCCTGCGCCCCGCTCCGAGCCGGGACCCCATCCGTCCCCATGCGCCCCGCTCCAAGCCTGCTCCGAGCCCGCATGGCACCGGGACCCCATCCGTCCCCATGCGCCCCACTCTGTGCCCGCACGGCGATGGGACCCCATCCGTCCCCATGCACCCCGCTCCGAGCCCGCATGGCACCGGGACCCTATCCGTCCCCATGCACCCAGCTCCGAGCCCGCATGGCACCGGGGGATGTGGCTGAGCACGGCTGCCCCATGCGCCCTGCTCCGAGCCCGGACAGTGCTGGGACCCCATCCGTCCCCGTGCGCCCTGCTCCAACCCCGTGCGGCGCCAGGGGACACAGTTGAGCGTGGCTGCCCCATCCGTCCCCATGCGCCCTGCTCTGAGCCCGGACAGCGCTGGGGGACGCGGCTGAGCACGGCTGCCCCATCTGTCCCCATGCATCCCGCTCCGAGCCCGGATGGCACCGGGACCCCGCACGGCACCGGGACCCCGCGTGGCACCGGGATCCCGCATGGCACCGGGACCCCGCACGGCACCGGGACCCCGCACGGCACGGGGACCCCGCGCGGTACCGTCTCCTACCTATGATCTGGGGCAGGGAGTAGCCGTCCAGGTCGAGCAGCACCGTGCCCGTCTGCAGGCACGTGCGCAGCTCGAAGAGGCTGTGCAGGGACAGCGTCGACACGTGCGGCTTGCTCCACCGCTCGCCGCCCTCTTCCACCTTCTCCTCGAACTTTATCCACCTGCGGGAAGGAGAAGAGGGATCGGGATGGATCCGCATGCGCCAGCGCGTTGCAAACCCCGGTCTGCTCCGCTCGGGATTCACCGGGGCTGCTCGTTCTGCACCTGGAAAGAATTCCTTCCCCTCAGGCCTGATGTTTGGAAACCAGATGTGGGATGGAGAACACCTGGGAAGGGCCCGGCAGGCGGGATTTTGGGAAGCGAGCCGCTTCTCCTTTAAGGGAAGCCTGCAGGCGCCACGGATTAGCCTTCCCCGGGGCTTAACCTGGCAACTTTTAACTGGTACGACCTGGATTTGGGCTCCTGTGGGCACGGGCGCAGGAAACGCTGCGCGGAGGGAGCCGGGATTGTGCAGGGTGCTGCGGGCCAGGTGTCCCCTCTCCCGCCCGGATATTCCAACCCCAGGACAACCCAAACCTGCTGCAAAGCCCTATAGAAATCCTAAGAAACCCCGTGCCCTGTGGTGGGCACAAAACTCAGTGCGTCCTGCAGGACACGTTGCGCCCCAGCGCTGCCGGGGACCCCGTGACTCGGAATGCCTGTGCCAACCCCCAAACCACGGATGGAGCCCCGGGCCGGGAGCAGGAGCGGGAGCCGCGCGTGCCGAGAGGTGCCGCCTCACCTGGCCGCCTCCTTCCACTCCATGTCGTCTCCGTCGCGCTGCAGCGTGTCCATCTCGGTGAAGAGCGTCGGCTTGGGCGGCTCGTCCTCCTCGCCCAGGATGTAGCGCAGCCGCTCGGCCGCCGGCGACACTGCGCGGGGCAGGGACAGTGCGGGAGCGACGGGGCCACCGGGACCCACGGGGCCACCGGGACCCACGGGGCCATCCGGCGCCTGCGGAGCCACCGGTGCCCGCGGAGCCACTGGCGCCACGGGGCCACCTGGGCCCACGGAGCCACCCGGCACCCGCAGAGCCACTGGCACCTACGGAGCTACCGGCACCCACAGAGCCACTGGCACCCACAGAGCCATCGGTGCCCACGGGGCCACCGGCACCACGGGGTCACCCAGGACCCATGGGGCCACCCAGTGCCTGCGGAGCCACTGGCACCTGTGGAGCCACCGGCGCCCACGGGGCCACCTGGCACCCACAGAGCCACCTGGGCCCACAGGGTCACCCAAGCCCACGGAGCCACCTGGCACCCGCAGAGCCACCGGCGCCTACGGAGCCACCGGTGCCCATGGGTCCTCTGGTGCTCAAGGGGCCACTGGCGCCCACAGAGCCACCGGCGCCCACAGGGCCACCCAGTGCCCATGGGGCCACCGGCACCGACGGGGCCACCGGCACCCATGGAACCACTGGCGCCCACGGGGCCACCCGGCACCCACGGGGCCACCCGGCACCCACAGAGCCACCGGTGCCCACGGAGCCACCGGCGTCCATGGAGTCACCAGCACCCACGAGGCCACTGGTGCCCAATGGGCCACTGGCGCCCACAGAGCCACCGGTGCCCATGAGGCCACCGGCACCCGTGGAGCCACCAGGGCCCACGGAGCCACCCGCCCTGGCAAGCACAAGGCAGCGCCGCGGGTGACGTCTCGCTGGGGGTGACAACGTGTGGAGAAGACGCACGAGCGTCACCCAGCGCCAGCTAAGGCATCCCAAGCGGTTTTCCTTGCACTTCCTTCCATATTTCCCTTTTGTGGCCCATCCGCACGGGAAGGAGATGAAGTGGGAGAAACCCTTGGGAAGCCGGAACAACTCGGGGGTTTCAGCCTGGGATTAGGCGGCTCTGTCCCACCCCACGCGCAGGGACGACAGGTCCCCGCTGGAGCCAGGCTTCCCCATCCCGACTCCCACGGCCCTTCCCGGAGGAAGGTGCTCCAGGCCGGGCTTCTCCATCCCGGCTCCTGCAGCCCTTCCCAGGGGAAGGCGCTCCGGGCCCTTCCTGGTCCCTGCAGCCCCTCGCTGCACCTCCACGTCCCTCTTGTCCCGGGATCCAGCACGGGACACGGGACACGTCGCTCCACACGTGGCTTCCTCGGGGCTGGTCCCCTCAGCGCCGAGGCCAGCGCTGTCCCGTGTCATCGCGGGGTCCGGCACCAGGGTCACATCCCGCACAGCTCCGCTGTTCCCAGCCCGCGGCGCTGCTCCCAGCCCGCAATTCCCGGGATTGCCCGCGGGGCCGGTACAGGAGCCGGTGCCCAAGACCTGGCTGCGGTCAGGGTGGCCGTGTCCCCTGCTGTCCCCTCATGTCCGTCCCCCATCGCAGAGGCCACCGGCTTGGTCATCCCGTGGGCCCGCTTCCCCTCTGCCTGCTGCTCATTCCCTAGGGATTTTAGCAGCATATTAAGGATTCAGTACGTGGTGGATTTCCAATGGATCCTCGGCTGTCTCCTAAGATCTCGGATCCAAGGAAGCTTCTGTGGCAGCCGCGAATATTCCCTTTTCCTACCACCAAACCATGGAGCCGAATCCCAGTGCCGTGAAAAACAGGGTGTCCGGAGCATGGCGGAGCCACGAGGACCACAGCTCTATTATTGCTAATATTCCTCCTAATTTAATAACCGGGCTCCACACCTGGAGCCTTAGGGATGAGAAGAAAGGAGCTGATGGGGTTTTCCCCCATTTTTCCCTCTTTCTCCCTCTTTTCCCCCAGTCACGGTGGCTCCGGCGGCCCCGCGGGCGCCTCCTCTTCCCGCCGGGATCGCTGAGCCAGACAGAAGTGCCGGGCCTGAACCAACAGCGCCGGCTGGGAGCGAGCAGCGAATTCCTGGGATTTAGTCACCTGCGGGACCCCTTCGTGCCCGGGGCCGCCCGGCTACGGGCCCTTTTCCTTCTCCTCCTGGAAGCTCAATCCGGCAGCAGATTCCAGCCGGTTATTCCCCGGGATCGGCACACCGAGCAGCACCGTTTTCCCAAGGAAACTCTAAGGGTTTTGACACCCCTTTTACCTCGGGGAGCCCCCGTGGCGGCTTCGCTGCCGCTTTCCCCCATTAAACCTGCGGCCCTTTAATCCGGAGGGGATCCGGACCCTCCGGAGCGGCGGGATTAGCGGTAATGCGGGGATCGTATAGGACCACGATGCACAGAACGGCTTACACTGCCGTGGGCAATTGGGCAGCACCGCTCCGTGCGCCCACCTCCTCCTTCGCGTCCCTTATCCGGCCCTTATCCGCCCGGACTGCCGGGAAAACCCATCGGCTCGTCCCACCCGTTGGGGCGAGCATTAGGGTTCGCTTTGCCCGGTGCCCACGTGAGCCAAAACGCCCCGTTTTGGCCCCAAAAGGGGGGGTTTTAATGAGGCGCAAAGGCCGTTTCGGCGCGCTGGGCTCTCGGCAGCCTCAACCGGAGCCGCTTTCGCTAAGAGGGAGCAAAGCCGGAAAGAAGAAGAAAAATCGATAGGAAAAAACGGGGGGAAACAAAGCGCAAAGGAGGATTTCTGCCTCCTACCTGCCGCCGTCCCCAGCTGCTCCATGTCCCCCGCGCCGCCGGCCAGGAGCACCCGGACCCCCGGCCCCTTCCTGCTTTATGCCCCGTCGCCTGCCAAACTCGGCGGCTTAAGGAGCAGATTACGGAGCCGCTAAAGCACTTCCCTGCGGCCGGGGCTGGCCCGCGCGGGCTGCCAAGTCGGCCGGAGCGGAGGGCAGCGCCGGCACGAGGGCGCCCGGAGCGGCGCACGGGACGGCGCGGGGAGCACGCACGGATTCGGGGGGGTTCTGCCCTTTTCGGAGCGCTTTTCTTCCCCGAATCCCCCAGTTTTAGCCCCGCCGGGCTCCGCGCGGTGGTTTTCCCTTGGGATGAACCTCCCGCTTGAGGAAGGGGGCCTGGAATTGCCGGGCGCAAGGAAACGCATCCCAGGCCCTTTCCGAGGGCGCTCCCGGCCCCGGCGGTGGCTTTTCCCGTGGGAGCTGCAGGCTGGCGGCACCACAAGAAGCCCTCACTGCAAATTTTCCCGTGCAAAAGATCGGGAAAAAACTTTCCTTTGCTCTGCAGGGAAAAGCAATCCCGGCGCCCGGCCGGCTCCGGCACCCGTTTCGCAGCCCCGGCGGGAACGGGACGGACGGGGCTTTGCGGTGCGAAATGTTAATCTGCGCTAAGGAGATTGCAGGGCTAAGAGCCTGCCGGGAACAGGGGCTGGCGCGCGGGGCGCCTGCTCCCGGGCTGCGATTTGGGTGCCAAATACTGCAACTTGGGTGCCAAACGCTGCGATTTGGGTGCCAAACGCTGCCATTGGGGTGCCCAATGCTGCAACGTGGATGACGAACACTGCAACTTGGGTGCCAAACGCTGCAACGTGGATGCCAAACGCTGTGGTTTGGGTGCCAAACGCTGTGGTTTGGGTGTCAAACGCTGCAATTTGGGTGCCAGACACTGTGATTTGGGTGCCCAACGCTGCAACTTGGGCGCCAAACACTGCAATTGGGGTGCCCAATGCTGCAACTTGGATGCCGAACACTGCAACTTGGGTGCCAAATGCTGCAACGTGGATGCCAAACGCTGCAGTTTGGGTGCCGAACCCTGCGATTTGGGTGCCGAATGCTGGGATTCGGGTGCCAAATGCTGTGATTTGAGTGCCGAACACTGCAACTTGGATGCCAAATGCTGCAACTTGGGTGCCGAACGCTGCGATTTGGGTGCCAAGCACTGCGATTTGGGTGCCAAATTTGGGTGCCAAGTGCTGCAATTTGGGTGCCCAATGCCGCAAGTTGGGTGCCCGGCGCCTCCCTTTGGGTGCAGACCGCCCAGACCCCGATTTTCCCGTCCCGGCAGGACTCACTGGTCCTGCTGGCGTTGTCGTTGCCGCTCTCGTAGCAGAGGTGGCCGCCGCCGTCGTCCGTGTCGGAGC
>JAWLRI010000346.1:347742-364627 GCA_034781795.1 Crypturellus tataupa | reverse complement strand
CGGAGCCGCGCGGGCACGCGGCGCCGCTCACCTTCCTCGTCCTCGTAGCGCCGCCGCGGGCCGCCCAGGCCCCGCTCGCTCATCACGTCCTCGTCCTCCATCCCAGATGGACACGCGGGAAGAGCCGATTTGGAGCAAAATCCCTTCTTTCCGCACCAAATGCAACGAACGCGGCGGTATCCCGCGCTCTTCCCTACGCAACGGCGCGGAGGGGACGGATCCCGGGATTGCGGCTCCTGCGGTCGCTCCCCATCGCCCGCTGCCGGCTCCGGCTCTGCGGCCGCTAATTAGACCCTAACGAGCTGCCCCGCGGCCGTTGCCTTTCACACTCGAGTGGGGCCGGACGGTCAGCGCTGGCGGCGGCCCCGGTCGATGCCACCAAAGTCACTTTGAGGCGGCCCCGGCGCATCCATCGGCCGCAGGATCGGAAACCGGAGGGTATTTTGGAAGGAAAATCGTTATATTAACCCGAGTGACCCGGCTGGGGGGACGTGGGCGCTCCAGGAAGGAGAGGAGCCCCCGGGCTTTCATTTTGCTCTTAAAACTGCTGATTTCTCCACCAAAAGACCCAGGCAGCAGCCAAGGCAGCACGGGAGAAACCTGCAGAAACAGCAACGAAATACATCAAACCAGGGCAGAAACAGGCCACGATTCCTCTCTCCCTGCTTTCCTCCCTGCCAAAACACAACAAATACCCTAGAAATAACCTGTATAACAGGCAAAACACCACGAATCCCCCCAAAACATCACCAGGGATGCAGTTTTGCCCTTAGGGACATTGCAAAACCTGCAAAACTCCCGGATTTTCAGGCAGAAGTCATCCAGACGGAGCCAAAACCTGCTGCAAACTAAAGCGGAAAGGCGGCTGCAGCGATAAATGGGGACACACGGGTCTAACAACGCAGCCCCGACTCGTTCTGCCATAGAGACCCTCTATTTCTTTCCCTTTTTTTGCATTTCCCCCCCCATTTCCCACAATTTGGGGTGGGCAGACGGCAGCTTTTGCACCGTGTTTCCTGCAGCTCCGTTTGCAGCCGGAGCTGAGCCGAGCGCTGCAGCTCGTAATGTCGTTGCGGCGGCTCCGGGAAGGCATCAGCATCCATCAAATTGTGCCCGGGATCCCGAGGGAGCCAGGTCACCGCCCGGCGGCACCGACTGCCTCTCCATAAGGGTTGCATCCGACTATCGCGTGTTTTCCTCTAAATATTGTGCATTTTGCCCTAAATACTGTGCATTTCCCCCTAATTATTGTGCATTTCCCCCTAAATATTTGCACTTCCCCCTAATTATTGTGCATTTTTCCCTAATTATCATGTTTTCCCCCTAATTGTTGTGCATTTTGCCTCTAAATGCAGCACCCCAGCCCAGCCTTCGGGAAAAGCAGCCGCTCCAGCTGCTGCGTGGGGTCCGGTTGCTTCCATAGGGCCTGCAAAAAGATGGGGAAACCCAGGAATCAGCCTTAAAAACCCAGGAATTGGCCTTAAAAACAGCCCCTTGGTGCTGCCGCCCCAGGCAGCCACGCTCCGGCTTTCCCGGTTTTCCGAGCCCGTTTCCCGTGCGGCTGTGCCGGCCCCGCTTCTCCCTTTGGCAGGAGCCGTCGATCCGGTGGCGTCGGAGTGGCCGTTCCCAGCGGCCGGCGAGACGGGGAACCCGGATTTCGCACGTAAAGGCAGTCGGGAAAGGTTATTTTATAGATTATTTGGGAATTTTAACACTTGGAATTCCCAGCCCCTGTTTGGAACGTTTTCTCCCAGGGTTGGAGTGAGATTCCCGGTGCCGTTTAGACCAATTTGCTGCTGCCAGCGGGATCCTCTCGCATCCCCTTGCGTTTTGCCCCCTCATTGGAAGCGTTTGGAAATGGGGGAAAAAACGCCGTTTTGGAGGGCACGGATGACCTGCCCGTGCGCTTGGAGCCAGCAGGTCCCTGATCCGGGACCGCGTTGGCAAAGGAGCCGCTTGGGGCTGCGTCACCTCCAGCTCCATCCAGTTTTCCCAAGAGCCCCGGGAGCGCATGGATTCCTGGATTCCCACCGCCGGGATGCCGGCACGGCCCACAGGATGGCAGTAAATCCACGCTGCTTCCCCGTGCGGAGCTGATGGAGGGTTTCACCTTTCCCGCTTTTCCAGGTGTTTGCGGAATAACGTCCTGGGATTGGAGCAGCTGAGTAGCCGCGCGCCACCGTAACTGCCAAAAACCGTGGCAAAATCTGCACAGAAAGGTGCAAAAATTGTGGTAAAATCTGCACAGAAACGTGCAAAAAAAAGTGGTAAAAACCTGCACCGAAACATGCAAAAACTGTGGCAAAACCTGCGCAGAAAGGTGCAAAAACTGTGGTAAAACCTACACAGAAAAGTGCAAAAAATGTGGCGAAACCTGCACAAAAACGTGCAAATAACATGACAAAACCTGCACAGAAACATGCAAAAAAACACGACAAAACCTGCACAGAAAGGTGCCAGAAAACATGGCAAAACCTGCACAGAAAGGTGCAAAAAAAAGTGGCAAAAACCTGCACAAAAACAGGCTCTGCACGAAGAGAAACCAGGTTGGTGGCAGCAGCTGCCTGCACTGTAACGAAGGGGAGGGAAAATAGCAGAAAACACCTTTTTCCCTCCAAGAATTGCACTCGTGAGGAGCAGGCAGAAATAAATCTCGGGCAGAAATTATTTATAAGCAATAAATTGTATTTATTGAAGTATTTTTTAACTAAAAAGCAAACCCGGATCTTCGGTGGCTGCAACGGGCCGGTTTCCCGGCTGGAGCTCGTGTCCGTCCCCGGCTCCGGACGAGCCCTGATCCCAGCTCCGGGCGCCGGCGGGTTCTGCCCCCCGTTCCCACGTGCGGCCGGGTCCAGCCCTGCGTTTTCCAGCCCGGATCCGGGATTGCTCCTCGTTTGGGCCCAGAAGCCCTCGGAAGAGGGAGGCAGAGCCCTGCCCTGCTCCGCTCCAGCATCCCCATCCCCATCCTGCATCCCCATCCCCATCCCGCATCCCTGTCCCGCTGCCCCGCGGCCGGGTGGGAATCCGGCGCATCCAGAGGGAGCCCGAGGTTTGATTCCGCCTGGAAGGCAGCATCCCAGCGCTCCGCGCGGCTTTGCAAATCCACGTTTATTCCATTAAAAAAATAAAACAGGAGCCGCAGACAAATGCTCCAAGGAGCCGAGGCTGCAGCCCCCAGTCCCGTGCTTTTAATCCCTGCACCGAGTTGCTTTTCCCCAAGGAATTTTGGGGGAATCTGGGGGATTTTCCCAGAGTTTCCCCCGAGGCATCGCGTGAACCTGAGCGAATCCCGGCAGCTCCGGGTGCTTCTTCCAACGGCTCCGGTGGCCGCTCAGCCCTTCATCCCAGCGCCCTCCTCATCCTCCTCCTCCTCCTCGCTCCCGGCGGGAATGTATCCCCCTTCCCGCGGGAGGCACCAGCAGCAGCCGGCGCCGCTCAGGTCCAGGGCGCCCACGCGCACGTCCCGCCGCTCCGGCCTCTTGGAATCCACCGCATCCCGCCGGGAGACGATGGCATCCAGCTGCTGCCAGTAGAGCCAGGCCAGGACGAGCCCGAGCACCTGGACACAGCGGGAAGAGAGACGGCACCTATGGATGAGGCCTATGGACAGGCAGGCTGCTGAGCGGGAAGCGCTTTCCTTGGAAAAGGGCTATTCCCAATAATGCATCCCGGTTCCCACACGCCTGCCTTGCAGCCGGGTGGGTTGCACCGCGGTGCGTTGGATGCAGGGATGGTTTTGGGGGGGATTCAGCTCATTTTGGGCTTGCTCCCAGCTTTCCGGTGCCTATGGCAGATCCGTATGGAGTTACGGCTGGAATCGCCGCGGGAGTGGGAAAACGGCACTAGGGACAACCTGAGCCACCAAATAAGCCAGAAAACGGGGCCAAAGCGCGGATGGCCGGGATACATCCCAACACGGGGACCGTTCTGTCCCCAAAGCGGTGGAAAACCCGGCTTTATCCTTGGGGAAAGCACGGATCCAGGAAGAGCTCCCAGTCCCTCCGGCTCGGACCCTCCGTCGGCCGCCGTGACCTAAACCAGGGCCTGGGATGCAGCAAATACCATCGTGTTGGGCCGTGTTCAACGGCCGGGATTTGGGGCAATTAAAAATATATTTTTTTTCTTTTAAATATCCTTTAGATTGGCAATTCCGCAATGTTTAACGTCAGCGGGTCCCGCTTCCGAGGAAAGCGGCAGCTTTGGGAACACCGGGAATGCCCTGTTGGGAGCCTCCTGCCGCGATAAACCTCCCGGTGCCGCTTTCCTCCCCCTGACGCCTTTTCCCTGCGTAATGAAAACCGGAGCTGTCAGGAATACGGATGCCTCCAATATCGCTGCATCCCGACGGGATCCGCGATCCCGCTGGGAGAAGTGGGGAGTGATGCTGCTCGCTGGATGCCCGGTCGCTCCAGGGCTCTTCCCTGCCGCTTCCCAACCCCTTTTCCTGGGATTTAAATGCCCAGCGGGGAAAAATTTCCCCGGGAGGTGCAGAAACGCGGGGTTTGCAGGAATAGCTGCCTCCCTCAAGCAGATCCAAGGGCCTTTCTATCCCTATGGATGTGGATAGCGGCACCGGGGGCATTCCAGCTCCTCGTGCCGGGAGCCGCTAAATCCATATTGCAGCTGGCTGAGAGAGGGGGATTTAAGGAGGGTTTGGGCTTCCCAGAGATGGAAAAAAATCAATTTTTCGGCCCCGGCTCTGACCTCCTTTCTTGCAGAAAATGCCAAGGCTGGGAAGGAGGGAATGCATGGAGAAAAAGTATAAAAAATAATAAAATAATAACAAAATAATGATAAAAATAAAATAATAAAAATAAAATAAAAATAAAAATAAAATAATAATAAAAATAAAATAATAATAAAAATAAAATAATAATAAAAATAATGAAATAATAATGAAAAAAGCAGTTCCGAACGGACCCGTGTGCCGGGGCGGCTGCAGCGCGGGGTCGTGCAGAGGGGAATTGCTGCCGGGTTTCCAGCTCTCCCGGAGCTAATCGAGTCCAACGGGAGCGCTTGTCTCGTATCGGCTCTTCCTCCCGCAAATGGAGATTTATGGGCCGGGCTCTTTGCAGAGCTCATCGAGCGCAGATGGAAAAATCCCTTCGATCCGCAGGATGCGCCGGGCCTCTGAGCGCAGCCGGAGCCACTGGATATCGGAGAGCAGTGAAACCAGGAGCAAAAAGGGACGTTTGGGCGCCGAGGGCTCCGCGTCGAGGATCCCTCGGATCCCCCGGAGCAGGGGGTGGACCCGCTGATCCCGGGAGGCCCCTTCCAGCCTTAACCATTCCCTGATTCCGTGTGCGATTCCCTTGGATTCTTCGGGATGGATAAGGGGTCCCAAGGAGCTCGTGAGCAGCCTGGGGACACCTTCATCTATCCCAAGACCATGGAAGGGCCCTGGAAGCCGTGGAGACGTTCGGGGCAGGGAATGGCCCTAAGGATCCCGGAGAAGGATCCCATCCCATGGGATGTGCCGCGAAAACTGGGGAAATCCCCTATCGGAGCGAGGAAGAAAGCACCGGCCCCGCTGCAGAGCGGGATGCAGGAGCAGAGATTCCAGTTTTTGCCTCCTTGCAACGTGCGGGAATTGTCCAAGGGAAAGAGAGGCACCAGCTTCATCCCGGGTGCAAAATGGGGGGAATTTGCCCCAAAAAGGGCCCCGCGGGCGCTCACCTGGGGCAGCAGCAGGGCGCACACGATGGCCGCGGAGGTGGCCGCGTTGTCCCGCAGCCAGAGCCCCATGGCGTGGACGCAGCCGCGCACGTGGATCACGCCGAGCAGCTCCAGGCGCTGCGGAAAAACACGGGAAAAGGGGAAAATAAAGGAGCCAAAGGGGGCGCGGATGGATGGATACGGGATTGGGGCTGGAAAAGAGCAAATCAGGGCAAATTCATGGAGCAAGGAATGACCCGGATCGGATAATCTGAGTTTTGATCCCATTTTTGCTCAAGGGGTTGATATAGGTATAGGGACAGGTGAAAGATCTAGCGGGAAAAAGGAATTGGAAGGAACATATAAAATAAAAATAAGAATTCCAGCACGTTAGTAGGGCTGGAAGATGCGATAAGGATAAGAGCAGGATGGATTTGCGGGATGGACCCGCACGCGTCACCTCTTTATCGAGGGTCCGGTACCCGCACAGGGTGTTGGGGACCTCGCTCGGCGCCTGCAACAGAGAAGAGTCACAGACTCGCGAACTGGAGCAAAATCATCATTTGCCCTCGGTTTTTCTCCCCGTTTTTCCCACTAGAGAGCCCTGGTTTTCCCGGATCATTTGGGGGATCAAGGAGCAGCTTCGGTAACACCGGGTGTTTTGGAACATAACAACGCGCCGAATCCATCCCGATACAGGGGAGGGATGAGCCAATATTGCAAATCCAGGCAGCAGCTTTTGCTCTTCCACAGTACATTTTTGTGCTTTTATATAGAGATATTTTCATTTTCATGGCATTTTTGCACGTGCTGCAATCAGGCTGCAACCTCTCCACTTTATCACCCCAAACCACGGGGCGGCAGGGGGGAAAAATGCTGGAAAAATAAAGCACTTTTCCCTCTCCGGAGCATCCTCGGCGGGATAAAAAAGGGCAAATCCATGAATTTCTAATGCGGTCCTGAGAGCCGGCAAAGAGCCTCAATCAGCGCTGATTAGAGGCGAGAAGCGGCGCTGGGGCTGATGTGCACGTCAGGCTCCCACTTGTAATTAACACTGCTCCTATTTCCCCCTTTTTACCAAAATAACAAAGAAATAAACAATGCCGGATTTAAAGTCCTTTTTTCCCCACGTGACTTGGGCGCTCCGGGGGATTTCTGCCTGCAAAACCGCTTTTTCCGCAAGGTTTTAGCAGCAAACGCCGTTCGCAGGGATGGCTCCGCGCGCGGGGAAGGCAGAGCCGGATGAGCTGAGCTCGGACGCCTCCTTCCCGCAGCGTTTCTGCCCGTTTGCAGCATTTCTACCCGTTTGCAGCCGTTCCCCCCGTTTGCAGCGGTTCTACCCGTTTGCAGCGGTTCTGCCTGTTTGCAGCGTTTCCCGACGTTCACAGCGGTTCTGCCCGTTCCCAACGTTTTCCCCCGTTTGCAGCAATTCTGCCCGTTTGCAGCGTTTCCCCCCATTCCCAGCGGTTCTGCCCATTCCCAACAGTTCCCCCCGTTCCCAGCGGTTCTGCCCATTTGCAGCAACTCTACCCATTTGCAGGGTTTCTGCCCATTTGCAGCATTTCTGCCCATTCGCGGAGGTTCCACCTGTTTGCAGCCGTTCTACCCGTTCCCAGCGGTTCTGCCCGTTCCCAACGTTTCCCCCGTTCCCAGCGGTTCTGCCCGTTTGCAGCGTTCCCGCCCGTTTGCAGCAGCTCTACCCGTTTGCAGCGTTTCCCTCCGTTTGCAGCAGTTCTGCCCGTTTGCAGCAGCTCTACCCGTTCCCAGCGGTTCTGCCCGTTTGCCTCGGTTCCCTCCGTTTGCATCGGTTCTGCCCGTTTGGAGCGTTTCCCCCCGTTTGCAGCGGTTCCCCCCGTTTGCAGCGGTTCCCCCCGGTTCCGCCCGGCCCGCGGTACCGTGCGCACGCAGCACGTGTGGGGCACCCCGCAGGCCAGGGCGCCGCCGCCGCCGCACGCGTGGTACCGGTTCGCCCGCCAGTCCCGGAACTCGTCGCCGCCGCAGCAGGAAAACTGGGGGAAAAAACGGGAAAAAAAAACTACAATGAGGAAACCTGCCCCGTGCGGAGCCGCTCGTTACCGCAGCCCCGTTAACGAACACGGTTCCCGTGGGAAGGGAAAGGAGGGAAAAGGGCTTTGATGAAGGAGCCGTTTCTGATCCCGCGGGATAAAAACCGGATTTATCCGTCCCATAAACCAGGCTGCGGGCGGGAGAGGCAGCTGCTCCTTACCCTGCACTTCCACATATAAACACACATATAGATATCTCTATATCTACCTATATATATCTATATATCTACCTATCCACACACTCATATATCTCTATATCCGCCTACTGACTAACCAAGCAGCTGGCGCCTGGGGCAAACGGGAATAATTGGGGCTCTAAAGCGGAATATCCCAGCCTGGAGCTTTGAGGCATCTCCGAAATGCAGCGAAGAACCCGAATTGCCCCCGGGTTTTGCTGTGGTTTAACGCAGGGGCCTCAGCTCAAGCACCGCTTGAACTCACCCGGTGACAAAATAGGGCTCTGAGAGGAGAATTAAGCGGTTTAAAGCTCAGGATTGGCTTGGGAAGGGAAATGGGATGTGCAAAAAGGAGCAGGGAGCCGAACGGGAGCCCGTGCATGTTAATGCATCTTGGAATAAACGTATATAAACACATATATATATGTTAGTCCTTGAGGAATATGTGGAAATCTTAGGATATCTCAAGCACAGGCCTCCTGGTGTAAGGACCGACCTTTTCTTGCACAAAATCCAGGATGTTCTTGAAATCCAGGTCGTCGTAATAGTGCCGGATGCCCTCCTGGATATTGGCGTGGAAAACCGCGTGCATCTGCACGGAAGGGGCAAGCGGGAGGGATTATTTTTCCTGGGCAAACCAGCCCCGCGCAGGGGGAGCGCTCCCGTTTGAGGCCGGAGGGAGAATCCGAGCGCTCGGAATCCCGTTTCATTCCCGTCATCCCGGTCCTTCCCGCCCGCTCGCGCTCACCTGGCTCTCGAAGAGGAACTCGGCCAGGATGAGCAGCAGCTGCGCCACGAAGAGCACCAGGAGGATGCAGAAAAACTGCAGGAAACACGAGGGTCGTGGCTATAAAATACTATAAAATACTATAAAATGCTATAAAATACTATAAAATGCTATAAAATGCTATAAAATGCTATAAAATACTATAAAAGCCATAGGAACACTGATGCGGTTCGGGCCGTGCTGCGTCGGCATCGGCTCCGTGCTGTAATCCCGGCTTTGCAATGAGTGCGCGGCGTCGGTAAATCCATGGGATTCGGGCAGGATGCGCCGCACCGGGATGCCGGATCCTCACCGGATTCCATGGGGAAGCGCGGAGGGATGGGCTGCCCGTTGGGCTCTTCCGAGCCCCCTTTGGCTCTAGTCTCGTCCAAAGGGAACGCGGGAGGGAAGCGCCGGAGCAGCCGCAGCCCCGATAAACCCGGATTGCTCCAAAACACCCGGATCCTGACCCAAACTGAGCTGGGAATCAGCCCGGCTACCCCAGCAGGAGCAGTCCATGGGATACACATTATATAGGCGCACGGATACCTATAGATCCGTGCCCGCTGGGTGCCCACGTGCTGCCCAATGCGGATACGGGCGCTGCACTTCCATGGCACAAACATTCCTGCTTTTTTTCCCTCTTTCCAGGCGATTTAGCCGCCCTGGGAAGAATCGGGGGCACCAAGACAGCGGGAAGGGAATAAACCAGCCGCTTTGGGGCCTTTGGGGACAATTTGCAGCGCGAGCCGAGCTTGGCAAAGCGCTCCGAAGGGCTCCGAGCGCATTCCCGGCCGGAATCCCCCAGCAATCGGTTAGACAGAAGCCTCTGGAATGTCGATTAAATGAATGCGCTCCCGGCCCAGCCGCCGAGCTCCGCTCTCCCCTTCCTCTTCCCAATAAATCTGCTCTGGGAGCGGCCGCACGTCGGATATTAGAGCGGCCGTTAGGAGCCCGCGGGCCAATCAGCCCGGCGGCGCGGGAGGCTCCGGGGAGACGCGGAAAACATTAAAATCCAAACGCAATTTTGGCTGCGGCGTCGTGCAGGGCCGATATTGGATAATTCATCACGCGGTCGGTGCCTCCCTGCCTGCTTCTCCTTCCCAAAATGCAGGAAAAGGAGGGGAAAATAAAAGGCCCACTCCATGGATCCAGCTGTTATTGCAAAACGCATTCCCCAAAACGGGCTTTTCCAAGAGGTTTTCCCGGTGAATTCCGCAGGAAGCGCCTTTTTCCAGGCAGAGCGCCCCGAGTTTCACACGTGCGGGAAGGAACCGACATCCTTGCGTCCGGACACCCCTTGGGATGGGAATATAAATCCCGCTGGGCACCGCGGAGCCAGGAGCAGGTTCCGCTTCCAGCACGTGTTGGGTTTTCCACGGATGCCCTTGAGCGGGATTGCGGAAAAGAGAGGATTAGCCGGGAATCCCGAGGATCAGCATGGAGAGAACAAAGGTAGGGGCAGAAATAAGCTGATATTTGAAATAATTATCCTTCTCCGGAATAATCGTAGGCGGAACGAACGCGATGCCGCCGGGCTGCGGGAGCGCGCAAGGACAGGGATGAAGGATGCTCCAGCAGCAACGGAATTGCAGCTTTGACAGGGAAAAAATGTGTCCAGGGTTTTATCCTGGAGGGAAAATAGCATTTTCGCAGCTGGTTTGAGGAGAGAATAAAAGAGGCTTCTGAATTCGAGGTGATCCCGAGAGCAGGACAATGTGGCATCTGGAGGGGGGGTGATGGATAAGGAAGTGGATAAGGAAGTGGATAGGGAAGTGGATAAGGATTTGGATAAGGAAGTGGATAAGGAAGTGGATAAGGAAGTGGATAAGGATTTGGATAAGGAAGTGGATAAGGAAGTGGATAAGAAAGTGGATAAGGATTTGGATAAGGAAGTGGATAAGGAATTGGATAAGGATTTGGATAAGGAAGTGGATAAGGATTTGGATAAGGAAGTGGATAAGGAAGTGGATAAGGATTTGGATAAGGAAGTGGATAAGGAAGTGGATAAGGAAATGGATAAGGATTTGGATAAGGAAGTGGATAAGGAAGTGGATAAGGAAGTGGATAAGGAAGTGGATAAGGAAGTGGATAAGGAAGTGGATAAGGAATTGGATAAGGAAGTGGATAAGGAAGTGGATAAGGAATTAGGCTGCTTGGGATCTGATGGTGGGGAGGGATGGGTACAAAAAGGACAGGGGAAAACGCAGTGAAACAACCTGATTCGGTTGCATTTGGGTGCGTGCGCCCTCCTCGAGGTTGGAGCTCCCCGAAACGCCCCAAAACGCCCCAAAACGCCCCCAAACGCCCCCAAATGCCCGCGGTGCCGTCCTTACCGCGCGGAGCAGCGGGCGGCTGTCGCGGAGGCTGCCCACGGAGCCCACGAAGGAGACGCCGAAGACGACGGCTCCCAGGAGCAGCAGCAGCAGCGCCGGCGCCAGGAAGACGCCCGGGAGCGTGCGGTGCCGCTGCCGCTCGGCCTCGGCGTAGGCGCCCGCGCACAGCAGCGCCAGCCCCAGCAGCTGCGGCGGAGCCCAAAACGCACCCAAAATCAGCGATCCGGGCGGGGGAAAACAGAACAACAGCCCCATTCCCACCCCGGAGCGGGATTGTCGGCTCCGGAAAAGGCGGATTTTCACCCCCATGGATCACACATCCGCTTTCCTGGCACAGGAGGGATCTGCAGGGACCGCCCGGGAGTTCCTTGCTTTTCCCGCTGCTCCAGCATCCCCATGGATTCCCTCACCCCTCCAACCCTGCTGCCTCCATCCTTGGTTTACATGCACCTTCCCGGCTGGTTTTTTAGGGATTATTTTCCCTTCCTCCCGCACTGGGAGGCTCCTTCTGGAGCGGGATCAGCCGGCAGCTCGTGGCCCATCCGTCAGCACGTGCTTCCCAGCTCCATCCTTTCCAAAGGAACCCGGAAAACGCAGCCGAGCCGTTTTAGAGGCCGTTTAGCTATTTCCAACCCCAGCAGCAGCTCCGTGGCTCATAAGGAGCTTTTTAATGACGATCGCAGCTCCGTTTTGAGCTCTGCGCACCGGGATCCGCTCCAAATTAACGTTTTGTCCCTAATGCAGCATCCTGGGATGCAGCAGCAGCGGGGGGGGATCTTAATGCAGCTCCGCGCGGCCCCCCGACCCCTCGTTGTGCTAATCAGGACCTGGTGCCTTAATTAACGAGTGCGGAGGCTCCGGGGCTGCCGCGCTGCAGCGGGTTTTCCGAGCTCTCCCGTCGGATCCGGAGGGGGACGGAGCGGGATTCGCACCTACCGCGAAGAAGGTGGCGTAGGCCGAGAGCGCGAACTTGAGGCCGTAGTAGCAGAGCGGGGAATCCCGGCAGCCGCCGGCCCGGAGCATGTCGGAGCGCTGGGAAGAGCAGCGGGAAGGAGGAAGCGCGGCCGCCCCGGCGCCGCACCGGTGCAGCCGGCGGGCGGGAATTGCAGCTACCTGTGCGTATTCCGAGGGTTTGGACGCAACCCGGCAGCGCCGGGAGCTGCGGGGCGGATGATCCGGAGGCGGAATGAGGAAGGAGGTCGGTTCCCCGCGGAAGGCTGCGGCCGAGGGAGGAAAACCCCTAGGAACCGGCGACGGAGAGGGGAGAAATAACCGCGCGCATGGAGGAAGCTGCGATGGGAAAAGGGGAAGAGCCGAAGCGGGAAGGACGGAGCCGGCGGCGGCAACGAGCCCTGGGCAATCATTAACCATCGACCCGGCCTTGGCCTCGCCGCAGGGTTTTCCTGCCTTGGATGCCCCGGATGAGCATCCGGAAAGGGGGAAAAACGGGACTTGGAGGTTTTTATCCAGGCTGCCTGGTCCGAGAGCACCGGGAGGGAGCGGAGGCGGCTCCGGAGCGGCCCGGCCGGAGCGGTGCTGGCTCCGGCTCTGCTCCGGGATTCCCGTCCCGCGCGGCTGCGGGAGAGTCTCGGCCGCGAGGTTTTTCCCGTGGGATCTTGCCGTGATTCCCAGAGCAAAGCGGCGGCTGGGGGAGCCCCCGCCGGGATGCCCGGGGCTGCGCGCGCGGATGCAGCGTTCCCGATGGAGCTGCCGGGCAGGGAGCGATCCCGAGGGTGCCGGTTGCCATGGGGATCCCGATGGAGACGGAGGAGCCACCGTTTGGGCACCGGCTCCCTCGGCTCCTCACCGGGCACCGGCGCTCGGAGCCGTCCCGGCCGCTCCGCTCCCTGCTCCGACCGCTCCGATCGCTCCAAATCCCGGCAGAAACAACACGGAAAATTCAGCCTGGGCCTTTCTTCCTCTCCCGGTTCTGCAATGCTGCAAAATGCACCCAAAACCCCCCCGGACCCGCAAACCCGTCCGGATCGGGCGGCTGCTTCGCCCTCTCTCCGCCCGCGGTTCAGGTGGGCGCGAGCCAAAACGCGGCCGCACAAACAGGTTCTGCCGGCGCCGCGGTTGGAATTGCAAATTAATGCTCGGAACGGGAGCTCCCCGGCTCGCGCTGCTCCCGGCCTCCTCTTTATCCGTGTTTGTTTGTTCCTAAGGGCAGCGCTGGAGGGATCCGGGCCCCGTTTGGCGCCGGGAAGCGCCGGATCTGGAGACAGGAGCTCCCAGGAGTTGTCCCCCTTCATCCTAAATGACCTGCGGCAAATCCCAGTGGCTCCCTGCAGCTTTCCCGTTCCCGCAGGGAAAAATACCCCCCCGTTCCCGACATTCCCAATGTCACGGGGTCCAGACTGCCGGGATGGGGCCTCCGCGGTGGCTCCGGTGGGGATAACGTGGGATCCGCTCTTGCACCCGCCTCTCCACCGGGCACCGATGTTTAATCCATGATTCCTGCCCCATATGCTAAATAATTAATAAATCCATAGGGCTGCAGCAACCCCATAGCTTGGGGGGAAAGCCAGCCCTGCAAAAGGAGGAATTCAGGGAATTTTGAGCCCGTTTCTCCCTTTTCCCCCAGTGCAATCGGAGATGCTCCAAGCCGCGAGCCGGAGCGGATCCCAGATTCCCGTCTGGATCCCTGCAGGCCTCGGAGCTGTGGGCACCCCCGGGAGCAAAGAGCAGGGATGAGCACGGGGCATTCCCAGTCCTTCCCCTCCCAGCAGCCCCATGTGGCGGGAGAACAAGGAATTTGGATCCTGTTTGCAAAGGAAATCAGAAGGATGATGATATGGGATGTAAAGCTGGGAAAGGGAACGTCTATCCGGGATAGAGGAGAGGGAGCAGCAGGGACCAAGGGGAGGCACAAACCTTCCTGCAGGCCCCAAACTCCTCAATTCCATCCTCCATCCTACACTAAACCACATTTCTGCATCCCAAAGCGCCCGAGCGCCGGGTACGCTCCGAAATCCAAGGAAAGGAGGAGCCGGGCGGAGCGGAAAACGCCGCTCCTGGGTGTCTGAGACGCAGGTTGGGGAGGAAGGAATTAAACAGCCTCAACCTCCCCCAAATTCCTCCCGCATCCTGCAGAGAATAATCAAATTATAAAGGGATGGAGCAGCAGCAGCCAACCCGCTCGTGCGCTGGCGTTAATTACACCCTCCGCGGCTCCTTCCCTTAAATCATTATCCGTCACAGCAGCCTTTCCCGCGCCAAAAAGGGGGATAATAAAGGTCTTTTCTATCTCCCGGCTCCGGGAGCCTGATCCGTGCTGACAGCTGTCGGAGCTGCTGCGGCGGCTGCAATTAGCTAATGAGGCCCTTCCTCATCCAGGGAGGAGGAGGAGGATGAGCATCCTGCCCGGAATTGCTGGCCAAAGAGCTAGAAGGGGCCAAAAGAGGGATGGATTCTGGTATTCCCGGGATAAGCGCGGTGGGAAGAGGGATGCGGAGGCCAAGGGCAACGCCGGCATCGCCGCTGGTCTCCGTCCTGCATTCCCAGGAGATCCCCGTGTTGCTTCGCTCCCTGTTGGAGCTTTTTGGGGGAATAAACCCTAAAAAGCAGCTTTTGAGAGCGCTGGAGGCTGGAAAAGCGCCGCTTGGGAAGAGCTTTTGGGAGAGGAACCGGGACACTCGGGGCAGGACAAGGAGCCGGCACCGGCTCCGCTCCCCATGGAAGTGCCGGTGCCATCGGGATTTAGGGAGCGGAGAGAGGCCGGCACGCGGGAAGCAGCCGCCAGCGGGAACGGAGGGCGGCACTGATGCTATTCCGGGGGGATATTGATGCCTGGAAATTTTTTTGTGGGAAGTTTGGGAGCACCAGGTGGGAAACGGGACGTTCGGTGCATCTCGAAAAAGACGTTTTCCCAAAATGTTCCAATATTTTTGCTTCGTTCAACGCTTCGCTGGTTGGTCATTCTCTTCCAGGGAGAAATAATGAATAAAAAAATGAAAATGAAAGAAATACTCCTTAGATTTAAAAGAAAAATAAAATAAATAAATAAAACAAATATGGAAAATAAAACTGCCAGTTTCTCCCTGCTCCGAGAGCTGGGAATGCGCCCGGCGCCTTTGCCTCGTGGGAGAGCTCTGGGGAAAAAAAAGGGATGGAAAACTGCTCCGCAGCCGGGATGTGGCATTGGATCACTGCGGCACCTTCCCAAATCCATGGAAAAGGAGGAACTGACCATGGATACCTGCAGCACAGGGAAAACGGAGCGAGGGGTTTGCAGAACGATGCCAGGGAAAACTGAGGTCCGGAGCGACCCGGCACATGGGGAGCAGCCATTCCCTATCCCTTATTCCCTATTCCCTACTCCCTCTTCCCAATTCCCTATTCCCTAGTGTCGCTTTACACCTTTGGTTAAACCAAGCCCCATCCCATCCTGCTCCGGGAATTCCCTCGCGACATCCGACCTTTCTCCTGCCCGGACACGACCCCAGTTTCCTGCCCGGCTTCTCCCAAAAAACGGTTCCGCAAGAGGGAAAAAATAAAAAAGGGGGAATAAAAGAGCCACAATTTCATTTCCAGCAGCCAGAGGCCACTCGAGCGCCCTGCTCGAGTGGCTGCTGCTCCCGGCGGCGGCTCCTGGATAAATCCTCATTCGCGGCTGCTTTTTTGGGGGAAAGAAGAGAGATCCGGAGGGCGGGAGGGAGCGGAGAGCTTCCAGAGCTCCCATTCCTGCGGCTCGGAGGGGTATTTTATTCCCAGATTATTGCAAGCAGGAGCTTGGGAAAAACTTTCCCCGGGGTCTTTGCAGGAAAACCCTGCGGGCGGATGCCAATTCCCAACACCTGGAGCCATGGGCAGATGTTGCCCCGGGCATCCAGCCGTGCCGGTGCCCTCGCTCGGGGCAAAGCCCCGTAATTCCCACCCAAAAGCCGAGCGAATTCCCGGTGCCGGGGGCAAGGCCGGGTCTGGGCTCCCCAAGGGCACTCGGCGCCGCCGGGAAGCGGCTCCGTGGCGGCCCGGATAACGCACGGGAAGACCCAAGGTTAGCAGCCTCTGTGCCCCTTCCAATGCCTTTTCCTTCGCTTCCCGCGAGCTGCTGAGAGGCACGGAAAGAGGCAGGAAGGGCTTTGGCTGGGAGAGCCCGGCGCTCTTCCCGCACCTGGAAAAATACCCCCTTTGGGATGCAATTCCCTCCAGAACAGAGGGGCTGGAGCAGCCGAAGCCTTGGAGAATCCCCCATTCCCTCCAGGCACCAGATTCAATTCCTTGTGTGGCCGCTGCCAGGATCTCCCACACTGCTTTATCCGACCGGGAAAACCGAGGCCGGACACTCCGGCACCGCGGGCCCCTCCGGAGCGGTGGCCGGTCCCGGCTGCCACCGCCCGGGTGGATTTTAGGGCGATGCTGCCATCGAGTGGTCCAGGAGCATCCGCGCCGCGCAGCGGGATGCGGGATGCGGGAAGCGCTCCGGCGCCTTCGGGAGCCTTCGCTCCTCATCCACCCGGGATGAGAACGCTCCGGGGTCTTTCCCGCCCAGCCAAGGCGCAATCCGTCTCGGGCTTGGCCATGGAGCCGGAACGCCGGGAAGCGGAGCTGTCGCCACCTGCTCGGCCCTTGTCTTCCCATTCTGGAGCCTGCTTCCCGGGAAGACGATTCCGGAGCCGTGTTGCAGCCTCCCTGCGCTGCTAGAGGCCCGTTTGGAAGCGGAGGCTGCTGCTTTTTTAACCCTTTCCCGGCCGCCGGGGTGGGGAGGCTCCGTGCGGGATTGACGGAGCCGCCGCCGCCGCAAATATCCCGTTTTCCGGCCGTTCGCCCCAGCGGCCGTTCCGGCCTCCGGGATCGATCCCGGGCGGCGCTTTGGAGCCGGGACGGAACCGGGAGCGGGTCCCGGCGGGGGCGGGGGGGGCGCGGGGCGGGGAGGCTCGGCCCGCG
>JAWLRI010000346.1:319993-331277 GCA_034781795.1 Crypturellus tataupa | reverse complement strand
GCCCGCTGCTGGCCGCCTGCCCCGGCAACGACGATGAGCGCGAGCGCAGGCAGCGGCGGCGCTCGCGGGCCGTCGACCTGCAGCTGGGCGGCAGCGACTCCCCCCTGGGCCTCGTCTCCCCGGTGCCCAGGTAGGGCCGGGCCTCGCGGTGGAGGTGGAGCGGGTCGGTGTGGAGCGGGGCGGGTGGGCGCCCGTTCTCCCCCTCCCCCGCCGCTGCAGCGTGTCCCGTTGGCGCCAGGTCCGCGGACTTGTCGCTGCCCGCGCTGCCGCGCTGGAGCAACGCGCAGATCTCGGAGCACTACTCGACCTGCATCAAGCTCTCCACCGAGAACGTGAGTGCGGGCAGCGCGAGGGGGTCACCCAGCTCCAGGGGGATGCGGGGACAGCGCGGGGATGATCCGGGCCTGGAGCGCCCGCCCCGTGAGGAGACTTCGGCCTGGAGACGGGAAGGCCGAGAGGGACCCGCTCGCTGCGTACAAACACCCCAAGGGAGGCAGCGAGGAGGATGGGGCGGCCTCTTGTCAGCGGTGGCCACTGACAGAGCTAGAGGAAACGGCCACAAACTGAAACAGCAAAAGTTCCAAGGGAACTCGAGGAAAATTTCCTTACGGTGAGGGTGACGGAGCGCTGGAACAGGCTGCCCGGAGAGGCTGTGGAGTCTCCCTCTCCGGAGAGCGTCAAGACCCGCTTGGATGCAGCCCTATGCTCTGGGTGACCCTGCGTGTGCAGGGGGTTGGACTAGGTGATCCCTAGAGGTCCGTGCCAACCTCCACGGTTCTACGGTTGGAACAGATCTCCAAGATCGAGGCCAGACGTAAACCCGTCCGCATCCGGACCATCCGCGGTCCTGGAGCACTACCAGGAACGGGGACTCCACCACTCCCCTGCGCAGCCTGTTCCGATGCTTCTCCACTCTTTCCGTGTAGAATTTTTCCCTAATATCCACCCTGAACCTCCCCTGGCACAACTGGAGGCCGTTTCCTCTTGTCCTACCTGTAGTTATCCTGGAGAAGAGGCCACCTCCTGCCTCAGTACAACCTCCTTTCAGGTAGCTGTAGGGAGCAGTAAGGTCTCCCCTGAGCGTCCTCCTCTCCACACTGAATAACCCCGTCTCCCTGTGGGAGCTCTGGGCTCCAGCCCCTTCCCCAACCTCGTCCCTCCTTTGGAGAAACTCCAGCTTCTCCCTGTCCTTGCAACAAGGGGTCCAAAACTGGACGCAGAATTTGAGGTGCCGCCTCCCCAGCACTGAGTACAGGGGGAGCCTCCTTCACCCCCCTCCCGCATCAGCCCCCCAGACACATCCCCTTGGCTCCAAATGTCCCCCCGGATAGCGGGTTTGGCTCAAAGCACCCCCCTTCCAGGACAGCAGCTCTGGGATAACGTGGCCGGTGTCGTGGTCCACGTATCCACTCGTGGCTCTGCTCCGTTTCAGAAAATCACCACCAAGAATGCTTTTGGCTTGCACCTCATAGACTATATGACCGAGATACTGAAGCAGAAGGACTCGGAGCTGACCAACTTCAAGGTGAGAGAAACTGCTGCCCGCTCCCCGTGGTGCCTTTGGCTTCAGGTTCCTAAACACTGAACCTCAGCTAAGTCTGCAGCAGAGCGAAGGGACCTGGGCTGCTACTTTTACTAAAACATCTGGAAAAGATCACCCAGAAACATTTTTTACAAGTTTATAGTCTTTAATTTGTTGTATTCACATGGATTAAAGACTAAGTTCTCTCGTTTATGCTCCTTCAAAACAGGGCCTGGTTTAGAAAGAAGAGTTGTGAGGCTTTAAAGTAAACATCGGATGTTACAGCTGGTAACAGAACAAGGTTGTAAAAGAAAGGGAGTGTGACTGAGTCCAGCTGATGTCTTGGATGAGCAAATGCTGGGGAACAGAGAGCTCTAGGAATGAGGCGAGGGCTTTTACAGCTGAGGAAACGAGAGTTGTGACAGGAACCTGTGTGCAGGTTTCAGGCAGGTTGTCCTTCACCTTCCTGGGTAGCTCTGTGATCTGAAAAGGACACTTGGCATTTCCTCTGCTTCCTTCCTTTGATTTTTGTCACGTGGGTGAGACAAAATGACACCAAGAGGATGCCTCAAAAGAAGGCAGAGGGGCTGGAGGAAAGCGGTTGCTTTGGAGATGCAAATGTGCAGCCTTTGAGTTAGCTCCTGCTTGATCCTGGCAGGTATTCCTCTGTGTGAGCCCTTCCAGGAGCCAGGATGAAATAAAATACCTTGACCCCTGCTGGGCCGCTGGGTCTCTGACAGGCTTCAGAATAAATCCTTTTGCTGCTGTTGGCAGTTTTGCTGCTAAAGCAGAGCGAGGCTCCCTCGGGAGCGCCGGCGCACGGCTCGCCTTGGCGTTCGCCACTCTCTGGATGTGCCTTGTCCCTTCCTAACGCTGCGTTGTGTCCCTGCTGCCAGATCGCGGCCGGCACCCTCGACGCCAGCGCCAAGATCTACGCGGTGCGAGTGGACGCGGTCCATGCGGACACCTACAAGGTGCTCGGAGGCTTGGGCAAGGACTCGGCCCCTCCGAAGGATGCGGACGGCCAGGAAGGAGGTAACCCCTTGGCCCGGCTTCTCTTAAAGTGTTGCTGGATCCCCCTACAAGTAAAACCATGTCAGTGTGCTTAGGTAGCACCTGTGCACTTCAAAGCACCAAAAACCCAAAATACCAAATGGTTTTTGCGTGGGTGCTGAAGGAAGCAGAGCTGAGATAACAGGAACTTGATTTTCAGTCCTGCATCCGACAGTTAGTCTGGTTAGATCTGAATGCAAACCAACGCTGGCCTAATTTGAGGCATGATATGCCCCCGTCTTTGTTCTCCTTTGCTTCAAAATAAAAATGTGCTCCTAAGAAAAGAGAGAGAAGACAAAGGGGAATGCAGCACCCAGCTGATGAAGCATCAGCGGTTCTAAGCAGTAGATACCCAACCGAGTAGCTTTGTGCCCCTTATTTCTTGTGCATACGTGTGTCTGCACAAACTGAAGCCAAACTTCTGTTACATCCCTCAGCTGCAGGGCATTTTCGCAACCTTTAAAGTGCTAACCCTGTTCTGATGCTCCTTTTAGAAGAAAGTGCTGCAGCTCCCGACGAGTCTGGCAAGAGAGCTCCGACGAGGAAAAAACACTCGTTCAAAACGATAGAGCAGAACCTGAATAACATCAACGTGTCCGAGGCTAATCGCCGGCCCGAGGTGGGTGACGGGGCTGATTAGTAGCTGTGTTCTGATGGAGGAAGAGAGACATCCCCTATTCCTCACTCTTTTTTATTTTTCCCCGCCTGACAGCTTTTTGGACTCTAATATTTGCACGCATATCCGTAAATTGTGCCGTTTTGGCGAGATTGGTCCTAGTTGTGTATATTCCCTCCCGTGCAAGGCAGCTGGGAGAGCTCTCTGCTCGCTGGAAACGATGCCTGGGTGTCACTTCCTTCAAAGCGGTGCCCAAAGCCACCTGCAGAGACCAGTGTCACCTCATCCGTCTGCTTGCTTCCGCCCTTGCAGGTCGATCCCATGTTCCAGAAAACAGCAGCGTCTTTCGACGAGTGCAGCACGGCGGGCATTTTCCTCACTGGGCTGCGTACCCACGGCTGCCAGAGCGAGCTCCTCTTCGACTCCGAAATCGTGCCTCTCCCGTCCTCCGAGACGCTCGTCCTGCCGAGCTCTGCTCCTGTGAAAGTGGCGGATTTAAAGTGTGAGTGTCAGCGGCCACGAAACGAAGGGCCCGTCCCGGCCTTCCCTTCTTAACCTTGAGTGAAGCTTTTGTTTAACGAGACTTAAAAAACTCAGAATGTCGTGGGCTTTAGATCTCCCCAGGTAGCTAAAACGCTGGCAGGGCTGTCACATAGCACAGCTACACGGTCTGAGCTGCACAGCGCTCGAGTTTGCTCCATACTAAGGGCCGACCTTTTTAAAGTGCTTTAAGCCTGTCCATGCTGCCAAACCCTTCTGCTGCGCTCGGATTCACAGCGCTGAGCCCACCCTTGGGCTCGGCCTAACTCCCCTCCTGCTCCGAGATGAGACCAAGCGCTTTTGCACTGTGCTTTCGAGAAGAGCTGTCCACATTTGAGACTTTGGGAATGTTTTAACATCTGGAACTTGTTCCAGCTGCCATTTGCTTTGTCCTTTATCTAATCTCTTCTCTTTGCCTGTAGCCCTGCTCACACAGTGCGCTCAGAAACGCCCCATCTGCTCTTCCCTGGCTGGTTTCCAGTTTACACAGTGGGATGCTGCATCCCATGATGAGGTATGTCCGTGGTTCCAGTTAAGGTGGGATATCTGAGCTGCCTTCTCTCCTCCCTGCACCCGCCCCAAAGAGTTATCCAAGTTTTTCCACTGGACACCGTCTTCTTCCGCAGTCCGTGTCAGCCCTGCTGGATAAATTCAAGAAGAGCGACCAAGTGTTTGACATCAACGCGGAGCCGGACAGTGACGTGGAAGACTGTGCTGCCCCCGTGCCGAACGACGACTTCGGGGCCGACTCCCCCAACTGTACGTTAGCCGACAAGGCCGGGGAGCTCACAGGAAGCCTCGGCACCTTTGGGACAATCCAGGAGAGCAAGAGGTGAGTAGTGAGGAAAAATCTGTTGCAACAGGAGAGCAGTGCTGAGAACCTGACCGGAGCTGAAGGAACGGGCCTGTCCCCCTCATACTGATTCCTCTTGGATGGAGAAGCAGCAGCCCGGGAATGAGGCCTGGAGCAGAACTTCTCTTTCTCTGCCGAGTTCCTTGCTGGCGGCTTATGGATTCCCTTAGCTGACATAGAGGAGTTGTCCTTCCCGATATATAGTTTGCTTTCTCCTCGAGTCCGGCTGTGTCCAGGAATGTGTTACAGGAGCATCTCCGCGCTCCTTACGCGGCTCAGGCTTCCCCGGAGCTACTGCTTATCTGCACGCTCCGCACCCGGCGCTGTTGCAGCAGCCTCGGAGCGCACGGTGCAAACCCATGGCCTGTTAAAAAGCAGGAATTTTGCCAGCAGAGGGAGCAGGAAGCATTTGTATGGAGCTGGGCCTGGCAGCAAATGTCCAGAGCTTGTCCTGTGGCAGCAGCATGTCGAGGGGGTGGTTTTACTGAGTGGTGCCTATGCTCTTTCCAGCTCTGAGGCGGTTCCCCTGGGCGAGGGAGACATTGGCACCATGTCCCTCCACCTCTCCATGAAACCAGGAGAATATTCCTACTTCAGTCCTCGAATTCTGTCCATGTGGGCTGGCCCGGAGCACTGGCGCTTCAAACCTCGCCACAAATGTACGTATCCACTGAAAACGCTCACCTTAACAATCCCGTGGCTGTCGAGCTGTCCTCAGAGAGGGATGGCTTTAATTAAACTTTGTGCTTCTATAGGAAGATAATGAGTCCATTAAAATCCAGAGTCAAGGACAACACTGATCGCTTTTCACTAGCGAGGAGAAAAAAAACTTGGTTTTGGAAGATATGGGTGATCTTTCCGTGTGGAATAGACAGCCACATGTGGAATAGAAAGCACGTTGTCTTTATCTGTCACGAAGCACTGACTCCTTTTCTTTCTGCAGCTGATGCTGTCTCTGAAAAAGAGAGCAGGAGGAAGACTGCAAAGAAAGTGTTTGAAATCAACTTCGATGAGGATATTGACTTTGAGGTGCATTTCTGTAAGACTAAGGTAAGCACCGAGTTTCTGCCTCTCTCTCCTTTAGCTCTTCTGCCGTGTCCGTGTGTCCTAGAATTGTTGTGTGCAGACAGCTCTCCGGCTTCTCCTGAGAAACCTGCTCTGTAAACCCAACTGGATGCGTGTCCCTTGGTGTGGGTACCTCTGCCTCCAGGTCGTGTTACAAATGGAGAGTTTTTAATCCACCCTGGGGTAAAGAGGGCAGGATTCCTCCTGGCTCTTACTCTACCATTAAGAAGGACTCTGCCGAGCAAGTTGTGCACCCCAGGGTGCTGTACATACACCACTGGGTGCACTCAGTGCTAAATTTTTCTTGGAGGCACCTTGCAACTTCCTCCTTTCAAACAAAGGCTTGTCTTCAAGGCACGTAGTTGCACGGTCATTTTGTGAGTAGCAGTTGTCACAGATAATGAGAATATCTCCCACAGAGAGCTGTGACCCTGGCCAAATCCACCCTGGAAAGCCAGAACGCGAGGAGCACCACGCTTCCCGCTGACTTCAGCTACGATCCCAGCAACATTGTCCAGCTCTTCCTCAAGCCAGGCCTCAAGGTAAGAGTCTTCTCCACGAGCCCGTTGGCACTGGCTCCGTGCACACAACCCCTCTCGCCATCGGGTCCGGGTTGTTCCACAGGGCAGGAGAACGGTCACCATGGTGCCCTTCCCTGAACTGACCCCCTCGTGGGTGACAAACGGGTGTTGTTTGGCTGCCCTGCTTTACAAGGGAGGGGAAAAAGGGTTGGTGGTGGCCTGGTACCTGAGGAGAAGGAGCCAACAGGCTGGGATGAAGGGAGGTGATTGATGAATGAGGTGTAGGCGTTTTGTGGGGGAACATTTAGGATTTTTCCCGTTTCCTCACCCTGGTCACGTCTCCCCAGCTCTGCCGGTTGGCTGCGCCAAGCAGCTTGTTGGATCACGAGGATGAGATCGGCGAGTACGACTACAACAACCCCAACGACACCTCCAACTTCTGCCCTGCACCGCAGGTAACTGGGGACGAGAAGGTTTCATAGGTGGCAGGAAAAACCTGGGGAGAATCCATGGATGGAATTCATCCCTAGAGAAAAGGAAGCTGCATTGCAAACTGTGACGCAGCCCTATGAGTCTCTGCGCGCTGAGATGACATCTAGTCAAGTGTCTAGCTCTGGTGTTTGCTGGTAATTTGCTGCAGGAATTCCCTTCCAGCCCTTCTGTGCGTGTGTCTGCGGTCACCTCTACCGTGATACTTGCTCCTGGCTGTTCTGAGCGGCTGCAGTTCATTTCTGAGGGTTCAGCTTTCTGCCAAGCCCACGCAGCCTCACAAGGTGGTTTATGACAAGGCTCAGCTAACCCCACGCTGGCAGAGGAGCCCTCATCTCTTGTCTTTCCTTGCCGAACAGTCTCCCGCTGTTCTAGGTGTCTCTCCAGGTCTAGAGCTCTAGGTTGGTCTCTTGCTTTTAGCCTTCACCCAAATTAAACACCATGGAGAGAGGCTCAATGAGAACCCCCTCCTCCTCCTCCTCGATGGAAGGACTATCTGGTCACTCGGAGGGTTGGGTGCTCGGGGTAGCTCAGCGGAGGGACCCGCACGGTGTCTGCGGGCGGCCTCACTGCTGCCTCTGCTCTCCATCAGGCTGCCGATAGCGACGATGACAACGACCCCGCCGGATTCGAGGGCCAGCCCGGGGAGTTCGAGCTCACGGCCCATCCCGGGAACGCGGAGCACCACGGCGGCGAGGCTGGCGTCGACATCACCACGTACGGCGAGCTGAACCTCCTGGCTGAGCCCCAGAAGGTAAGGATCCCCGCGCTGGCCTCTGCTGCGACTGCTTGCTGAGCAGGTCTGGAGCGAAGCCTCTCAACACCTGAGATGAGTTTTGCCAGGGCAGGAGCTCCTGGGCTTTCTAGGGGGCTCTTATGCCCAGTTGGATCTTTGCAGAATGGAAAAAAAATAAAAATCAAGGATTTAGCAGCAGGAGAGTAGTCTGGTGTTCCCGAGGGAGAAGCAGGTTTTGGTTGTTCTTGTCCTGATCTGGGATCCAGCTGCTTCTGCTCAGTTGCTCTTGGCTAATTCCAAATATCCGTCCTCAGGTCAACAAGATAGCAATCCAGTACGCCAAGACAGCCAAGAAAATGGACATGAAGAGGCTGAAGCAAAACATGTGGGACCTCTTGATTGATGGACATAAAGAAGGAGCGGAAGAGGTGAGTGCAGGACACGTCTTGCCAGGTACCTCAGGAGGTTAGAATTACCCAGGATATTAGAATGTCCTCCAGGTAGCTCTGCTGGAGTCTTGGGCAAGTAGAGGAACAATTCCTCTCCAACGATCTTGATCCCAGAGGATGGCTGGCTAGGATGGACTTTGAGGTGGTGCCTATACTTATCCTCTGTCCACAATGCTGTGCTGAGTCCTCGGGAGGAAAAACTGCCCCAACGGGGTCTGTCTTTTGCCAAACAGATAGAAAACGTGGAGGAAGAGATGGACAAATCGGCAGTAGCAGGCGAGAAGATCTTCAGCAGCATCACGAAGGAACTGATCCACAGGTAGAGAGGCCCTAAACGGGCTCAGAACAAAGATGGGATGGACCTGAGCTGATCTTGGGGAAACTGGCCCCTCTGGTTATGGCCTGGTGCTGTTTTGGGCACAGACATCCTTAGTCCGTGCCATTACATGAGTCCTGGATCTGTCAACACTGCAGCAGCGCAAAGATGGCTCACAGGGGGGATGAGTTGTTTCCCCAGGTGGTGGCTGCAACCCAATTCTCCATGATAGTCCCTGAAACTTTATCAAACAAATCCGTTCCGCTCCCTCCGCGTTTGCACGGGAAGAGCCGCACGTTGCACCTGGCTTGGCGGCCGCAAGGAGCGAAGCGGAGCAAACCAGGGGCTGGGGAGGACCTGCCGCGCGTGCCCCATCCGTGGGGTTTCAGTGCCTGATTTCCGCCCTGTCCTCCCTCGCTCCCTTTCCTAGACTGCCCTCGGTGATGGCCAAGAACCTGTCGGTGCCGCTGGCGTTCGCCTGCCTCCTGCACTTGGCCAACGAGAAGGTAAGCGCCGCCTGCGCGCGAGGCGGGAGCACAACCACGCTCCCCGGGGCCGAGAAAACGGGATGCCTCCAAAGCAGCCCGTTCCTGCCCACGGTACCCATGGGTTGCACTCTGCTGAGTTTGCTTTTCCTTCTCTTTTGCTCCAGAACCTGAAGCTGGAGGGCACAGAAGACCTGTCGGATGTCTTAGTGAAACAAGGCCCCTGAGCCAAGCTCCCGGAGCTGCTCCTGCAGGACAGAGCTCTGCTCTCCCGGCTGAACGCTGCTTCCCTCTGGATTTTCTCCTCAGTGGGGTGGATTTTTCCCTCATCCCAGCAGCATCGCTGGGCAATCCCAGTGGTGTCTGTGCCTTGGGAAGCCTTAGATCATGGATGCCCCGTGTAAATAGGATGCCTCCCTAGGGAGGAGCCCTATGGAGAGCTGCAGCTCAGCCTGCCTGGCTCCATCACCTCTTTCCTTGGCCCTCGTAGCAGGGTTCCTGGGAACAGCCAGTGCTGGGAAAGGCCCCTCCGCCTGTTGCTGTTCCAGACTTATTCCCAGCTCCACGTTCTCCTCTAATCCCGCTCCTCCCCTCCAATGATTTACTTTTTCTACAGAGCTTAAAGATAATAAATCGCTACAGCCTTTTTAGATGGGACTTTGAGAGGGGGGAGAAGAAGAATTACAGCCACAAAACGGATAAAATAGCCAAGCTCAGGGCAGAGCAGCTGCTTCACGTGCACCGTTTAACATGAGGGAGGTCTCCGTGCCCGTACCTCTACCCCAGCAGTGACGAGAGGGGTATTTTTTCAGTAAAACAGTGACCACGAGGCTTTCTCGCCAACTAAAAGGTGTATTTTTTTGTCCCTCGGTAGCAGGGTGCCCACCGCGCTGGAGGCACCAGCTCCATCTGTGTCCATGGCTTCAGGGTCACGGGAGTGACGTCCGCCGCGGGGCTGCCGTGGCCCTTCCTGGTTCATCCTGGCTCCTCCAGCGCTTCCACCCTCGCTCCAGTGCTCAGGTTACCCCTTTCCGCTCCCTATCCATCTCGGTGGCCCCAGGGAGCTGGCGCAGCCCTCACCCGGGGGGCTCCAAGCAGGTTCCTTCTTGCCCATCCTGTCCAGCTCCATGGTCCTTTCCAGCACCATTCCTGGGACAGCCGAGAGCTGCTTTCCCTGGAGCCCTCTTCCACTTTCTCATCCCTTTTCCCAGCACCCGGGCAACCGTGGGAGGAAAAGGGGGTTCGGGGGTGACGAGGGTGGGACAACGTGCGGGAGGGGACAGGGGACAACCCTGGTGTCAGCGCGGGCTGCCCAGAGCTGTCAGCACCCGTTGTGCTGCTGGAGTAATGAGATGCTAATGAGATGCTAATGAGCTCCTCCCCCCAGCTCCATATGCTAATGAGCCTGGCGTGTGTTGGGGGCGTGGCCAGGGTGGGGGCGTGGCTCCGGGGCTCAGGACGGGAGGGGGACCCAGTCCTGGCGCTTGGGGACAGGTTGGGACAAGGTCCTGGGCTGGGGGTTAGGAAGGGGCAGCAAAATCCCGGGATTTGGGGGCTCAGGCTCCGTTCTGGGCTCTCCCACCAGCCCCTGGGCTGCCTTGGAGCTGCCTCTTGAGCTCCAAGAGCCTTGGGTGGTGCCGGAGCTGGGAGAGGGAGGCTCAGCCCTGTGTTCTGGAGCTGGGAAAGGGAGGAACTTCTGCCCCGGTGGAGCTGGAGAAGCCCCGTGGGTTGGGGCTGCCTCCGGCTCCCTCTGCTTCCTGAACTCCCAAGCAGCCCCTGAGGCTGCTCCGGAGCTGCAGGATGGAGCCTGTTCCCAGGTGCTGCCTTCCCAGGCCTCCCCCCAGGCCCAGGGGTGGTTTGGGGCTCCCCCGTGCAGACCAGGTGCTGCATTTTGGGGCTCCACAGCAGCTCCGGGGGCTGCTTGGAGGGCTCAGAGAGGGAGACCAAGTCGTGTGTTTTGGAGCTTGGAAATGGAGACCAAGTTGGCTGTTTTGAGGCCCAAAACAGAGGCCTCGGGGCTGGGAAGGGGAGGCAGCGCTCGGGGACCTCCTTGTCCAGCATTTGTGCAAGTCCCAGACTCGTTAGTTACTAGGGAGGGACTGCTAACAAGCCAGTTATTCAATTAACTAATTAACTGTTAATGAGCTGATCATTCCATGGGGATGAACTCAAGGTGATGCCAGGAGGCAAGTGGTGACAGTGGCCGATTTACAACCTGGGCAGTTGGGGACAAAAATCGCGTGGGAGAGAGAAGAGTTCAGCAGGCACCATCGGACCAACATTTTATTCCAGGTCCAGCCCATCCTTCCAGCTCGGAGCAGGGAATCATTAATCAGCAGGGACTCAACACCCATTCCATAGTCACAAGTATTCCTAATGCTCCATGGGGACAGGCTGTCAGCAGGGAGGTGACACAGGGAAACCCCGGAGTCACCATCTACCAAACACCCCCCAAACAAGTTGTCCTTTTTCCCATAAATGAGTTTAACCAGGTGAGACAAACAAGTTTAACTGATATAGTAGACTAATCTGGTTATCTGCTTAGAGCTGATTTATCACAACAAAATTATCAGAGAAACGGGTCCATCACAAACAACGCGATGATCAGCTCAGTCGGGTGAGCATGTTCCTGTTATTTT
>JAWLRI010000346.1:298193-309456 GCA_034781795.1 Crypturellus tataupa | reverse complement strand
CGGGGCCGGGCGTTAGGGGCGGGGCTTGCGCTGGGTAAGGGGCGGGGCTTGGGGAGGGGGCGGGGGCTGTCTCCATGGTTACGTCGCCTGGCAACGGGGCTGCCGCCCCCGCCGCATCCCAAAGAACCGGGGACCGAATCCAGAGGGGGCAGCATCCCGAAACGGGAATCCCGAAACGGGGATCCCGAAATGAGGATCCCGAAATGAGGATCCCAAAACGGGAATCCCAAAACGGGGATCCCGAAACGGGGATCCCAAAACAGGGATCCCAAAACAGGAATCCCGAAACGGGGATCCCAAAACGAGGATCCCGAAATGAGGATCCCAAAACAGGAATCCCGAAACGGGGATCCCAAAACAGGAATCCCAAAATGGGGATCCCAAAACGGGGATCCCAAAACGGGGTCCCCTAGGATGATGTCCCCAAGGATGGTGTCCCCAAGGACGGTCCCCAATAGCGACATTCCCAAGGCGAATGCCTCAAAACGTCGTCCCCAAGGACTGCGCCCAACGGCAGCATCCCCAATGATCGTCCCTAAAGGCGGAGTCTCCCAGGATCCCATCCCCAAGGAGCCTTTCCAGGAGCCGCATTCCCAAGGGCAGCGTCCCTAAAGAGCGTCCCCAAAGGCAGCGTCTCCCAGGGGGATACCCCAAGGACCGTCCCCAGTGGTGGCATCCGAAGGGTTGTCCCCATCTCCTAGGGCAGCATCCCAAAGGATGGTCCGAATGGCAGCATTCCCGATGGCAGCATCCCTAAAGGCAGCATCTCCCAGGGCAGCATCCCAAAGGATGGTCCGAACGGCAGCATTCCCGAGGGCGGTGTCCCATTGTCCCCAAGGACACTGTCCCCAAGTGCCCTGCAGGGAAGCCGGGTGTCACCATCCTTGGTGACAGCATCCCCGTTCCCCCGCTCCGCGCCCGGATTCGGGGAAAATTGCGCCAACGGCAGCTCCGGCGGCTTCCGCCGCGCGGGCGCTTGCGCATCCCGGCGGAAGCTTGGGCAAGCGGCTGGAGCGGCCGCCGCGGGGAAGGGGAAGCGGCCGCCGCGGAGAAACCTCCGCGCGGGGCGGGAGCGGGGGGAGCCGGGCAAACCCCGCGCGTTGCGAAAGGTGGAAATCCCGCCCGGGCGGCGCTTCAAAACGGGGCCGCGGCGCCGACGCGGTGCCAAACAGCGCCCGGCGCGCGCCCGCGGCACCACCGGCTCCGAGATGGCGTTCGTGCCCGACCTGGACGCGCTGGAGAGCGGCAGGTAAGCAGCTCCGCCGGCGCGGACGGAGCTGCCCTGCGGGTGCCGTCGGCTTCACCCTCTCCCTTTGCTTTTCCAGCCCGAACGAGGAGACTTTCTACGGGTTCGACTCGCCCTGCGCGCACAAGGTAACGCGGCGGGACGGGTCGCACGGGTCCCACGGGTCCCACGGGAGCACCGGGTGGATCCTGGATCTCCCATCGCATCCCGTTTCCCCTTGCAGAAGCCTCGCCTGAGCCCGGAGCTGCCGCCCGCCGCCGTGGGCATCCGGGTGACGCCGGCCGAGGGCCCCGCGGGCCGGCGCTTCCGCCAGGCGGCCACGCTGGTGGTGGCGGCCGCCAAGCTGCTGCGGAGGCTGCCGCCCCGCGACTTCGCCGACAGCGACCTCGGCGGCTTCCTGGACGCCGTCTTCGGTAGGACCCGGAGCGGGGGGAGAGGCGTCCGGGGGGACGTCGCCCTCCCGCTGACGCGCTGCCGCCCCGCAGAGCCCGTGCCCTTCCAGCGGCTGGAGAGCAGCTACGCGGGGGCCCCCGTGTACCGCTACACCCGCTCGCAGTCCTTCGACATCCTCGACATCAAGCAGCGCTGCTTCGTGCTCGAGCCGCCCACGCAGCTCGTGGCCCTGCACCTGCAGGGTCCCTCCGTCAGCCGGAAAGGTGAGGGGACCCTCCGCGTGCGCTCGGTGCCACCCCGTTGCCTTCGCCCGCCGGGGGTTGAACGTGTCTCTCCCGTCCGCAGTGAGGCTCAACATCGCCCTGTACCGGCCCAAGAGCTCACCGGGCGACGCGGGCGCCGTGAGGATGCCCGTGGCGCTGGGCATCAAGGGCTACAAGCTCTACATGTCGTGCGTGATGAGCGGCGCCGAGCCCACGCTGCAGCTCGAGGTGAGCGCGCGTCCCTCCCGCATCCCGGCGTGGTGTCCAGGGCTCCATCCCGACGTGGCGATGGGGCTCCAACCCCTTCTCCATCCCGATGCGGTGTCCAGCTCCATCCCGACGCAGTGTTGGGGCTCCAACCCCTTCTCCATCCCGACATGGTGTCTGGATCCAACCCCTTGTCCATCCCGACATGGTGTCCAGCTCCATCCCTTGCTCCAACCCCTTCTCCATCCCAACGTGGTGTTGGGGCTCCAACCCCTTCTTCATCCCGATGCGGCAATGGGGCTCCAACCCCTTCTCCATCCTGACGCGGCGACGGGACTCCAACCTCTTCTCCATCCCGATGCAGTGTCCGGCTCCAACCCCTTCTCCATCCCAAGGCTGTGTCCGGCTCCACCCCTTGCTCCAACCCCTTCTCCATCCCAACGCGGTGTCAGGGCTCCATCCCAACGCGGTGTCCGGCTCCAACCCCTTCTCCAACCGCTGCCTCCTCCCCGCGCAGGAGGCCGACATCACGAGGGACATCGAGAGCGTCGAGCTGACCCGCTTCATCTTCTACCGCCTGGACAGCCCGGCCACGCGCACCACGAGCTTCGAGTCGGTCGCCTTCCCCGGCTGGTTCATCTGCACCTCTCCGGAGGCCAGGCAGCCCGTGGGCATGACCAACAAGCTGGGCGAGGTGAACATCACCACGTACCGCCTCACCTAAGGCCGCCCCGCGCAAACCCAACCGGCAGTCGCTGGTTCTCAGGCCGTATGTACCAAGTACAAGCCAGGTTTTTCCCCACCGTCCCTGCCCCACGGAGGATTTATTTCATGTGAAATAGCAGCTCTGGGCCCCGTGGGCCCGAGTCGCCGTCGAGTTGTACTTATTTATTGCCTCGGTCCGTTGCTTTTAACTTAACGCGGCTTTTGAAGGTAACTGTTGTGTTTTTGTGACTCGCCTGCCGCAGGAATGGGTGTATTTATTGGTGACTGAAACTGTTGAAATAAAACCTTGCCCGGGATTGAATGTCTTGGCTCGTCGCTCCCTCCCTCGCGGGAGATCCGGGGCGAAACGCTCTGGGGTTGGGAGTGGGTCCTGGCTCCAGACCAACCCTGGGTGGCGTCAGCGGGAAATTCCCGAGGGTTCAGCTGCCTCTGGGGACTTCTCGGTTCCACCCTGGGGTTTTTTGGTCCGTCCCAGCCTTCCTGCGGGGAGCTGGGGACAAACTCAGGGCCTGGGGGCACCCCAAGGGACCATCCAGAGCCCAGGGAGCTCCCAGAGCTCCAGGGACCTCCTATAGCTCTATGGACCACCCAGAGCTTCATGGACCACTCAGAGCTCCAAGGACCACCCAGAGCTTTGGGACCAGCCAGAGCTCCATGGACCACCCAGAGCTTTGGGACCACCCTAGATCTTTGGGACCACCCAGAGCTCCATGGACCACCCAGAGCTCCTGAGACCACCCAGAGCTTAGGGACCACCCAGAGCTTAGGGACCACCCAGAGCTCCAGAGACCACCCAGAGCTCCAGGGACCACCCAGAGCTTTGGGACCATCTAGAGCTCCAGAGACCACCCAGAGCTCCAGGGACCACCCAGAGCTTTGGGACCACCCTGACCCCACAGCCAACTCCAAGCCCTGCCTTGTGCTGCCCTTCAAGCCAGCTGGAAGCCACCCATGTCCTCAAGGACCAGTGGCCCTGGGTCCTGGTGGGCGTCCGGCCTTCAGAGCCCCCTGGCACTGCCCGTGCCCTGCGCCGTCCCCAGGTGACGCTCGGGGACGCCCGGTGACGTCCCGGCCGCGCATCCGCCCGCAGGGACGAGCGCGGGCGGGAAGAGGAAGCGCGGGAGGCCCGGGGCTCCGGTTCCTCTCCGCGCCGGACCCAAAACCCCCGCGTTTCATCACCGCCGTGTGTCACCGCTGCCGCTTCAGCCCCAAAAACCCACGAATTTCTCTGGGGACAAGCGGGTCCCCTTGGCCTCACCCTCCGCCAGGTCCCGCTGGTGACATTTTGGGTTCCCCCGGGGCCACCATAACCCTGGTTCAGCCCAACCAGCTGCCCTGCATGCACACGCAAACCCTTCCACACTAATTAGCGGGAATTAAGTAATTAGGTTTAATTTATTTGCCGAATCTATCGACTTTGAATCAACCTCCCCCTGAACCCCTTCCCGCGCCGCTGCCCCTTTAAGAGATTGGCCACGCCTCCTCGCCACACCCACTCGCCGGGCCACGCCCCCCTTCGCCGGGCCACGCCCCCTCCGTGGGACACGCCCCCCACCAGCGGGCCACGCCCACCTCCTTTCCCCGCCCCCGCGGCCCCTCCGCCTTGTCCCCGCCCCTCCGCCCTCCCCTAAACCAATCGCAGCGCGCCCCTCCCGCCCGCCCCGCCCCCCTCCGCGCTTCCCATTGGCCCGTTTGAAGAAGGCGGCGGCCAACGAGCGCGGCGCGGCGGTTGGCGGCGGCGGTTGGAGGCGAGAGAGAGGCCGCCATGGAGCGGGCGGGCGGCACCGCGGCGCAGGGTGAGAGCGGCGACATGAGGGGGACATGAGGGGACATGAGGGGGACACGGGGAGACACGAGGAGGACACGGGTCTTAATGGGGACCTCGTTATTTGGGGCTGGTTCTGGGGGTTCCGTGGGGTGAAGGCGGCTCCATGTGGGGCCTTTGAGCTGACAACGGGGAGATCTGTGGCGCAGGGAGGTCCCTGTGGGAGATGGGGGTCCTGTGGCAGCCCCGGGGGTGGATCGGGGGCCAAAGAAGTGGAGTTACGGGGTATAAATCACCCCGCTGAGCCGGGGCCTCCGGGTGAGGCCAAATGACAGCCGAGCTGACGCTGAGCACGGTGTCCCCGCGGCCGTCCGGACCCGGGGTGCTGCTTGCGAAGGAGGTCGCTTGGCCCCCGGTTTGGACAAGCCCTGCAAGCAGCTCGCGTAGTAAAACGGGGTGGTGAGCCCAAAAATAAATAAAAAATAAATAGAAATAAATAGAAATCCAACAACACATCATGCGCATGAGAGAGGAATCTACAAAGAAAGGATTTTGTGCTGCCTGCGCAGTAAGGAAGGCCGGGAGAACGTCCTTATTCCAAGCAGCGGAGACCTCTGCTCTTTACATCTTTAAAGAGCCTGTGGGCGATATCCCATGCATGGGAATAATCTGGAAAAAAAGGATGATTAAGGAGTTTTCTGGGAGCAGCATTGCCAGGCTCAGGGGTCTCATGCAGCACTTCAGTGCTGGGAATGCAGGAGAAACCTGTTCTTTATCAGGGCTCAAAATATTGAGCTTGTGGCGCGGGCACTGCATTTACCTGTAATTTCTTTGCAGAAGAGCGAAAACTGCTGCTGCAGGAGTACCTGGCGGCCAAAGGGAAGCTAAAATGCTCAAGTGCAAAGTAAGTTTGGAGGAGATATAGCTGATTCTTCCAGGATTCTTCCAATATTTACCTTCTCTCTGCATTGATTCATTAGTGCAGAGACGTTTCCTTCTTTGCAGTGGGCCTGGGACCAGAGACAGTTGCAGCCCACGGCGCCAGGCTGTGCTCTGTAGAGTTACTAGCAGCACTAGCAAAGAAATGGTTGGAATATTGAGATTTGCCGGTTGCTCTGGTCTCTTGTGGGTGTTTTCCAAGTTTCTGTGAGATTTTCTCCTCTTAGCTTTTGGCTCTCTCAGAAATGATCGCATTACCAAAATCTCAGCTTCCCACAGCAAAGGCACAAGTGAATCCCAAAAGTGGTTCAGGTTTGACTGCTGCTTTTTTAATGCCCTTTCTGGGCTAGATTAATATTGAAAAGGGGCATTTTCAGTTCGTTTGAAAGCAAACAACAAGGGGAAGTGACCTGTTAAATAAGGTATTTACCTTGCACTGCTCCTCTGGAGCAGAGCTGCATGCAGATACCCTGCTGCCACCACAGCTGGTTGAGAGTAGAGACACATCTTCCTTCAAAGCTTTTAACTGAATCTGCTGCTTCATCTGGCAAATCTGAACACTTGAAAAAACTCTTGGTTGCAGTGAGAATTTCTCCTGATATTGCAGTACAGAGGAAACTGTGAAATTTGTCCGTGGGGAAAAGATACAGGGAAGCAGGATAAAAGACCAGAAAAAAAGCATAACCTTGATGAGAAAAGAAGGTTCAAAATCCTTCTCGGTAGCGTAGTACAGAACCCGTGCAGAACAGAGGGCAACACCCTAACTCTCCAGACTCTTTCATTACAGGAAAAGATCTGCAGAGAAATTATCTTGTTTAATTTCTGTGCAGCCCCTTCTGCTGCAGAAACCATTTTCATTACTTTTGCTGTCAGCAGAAGTCATGACTTCGGTGACAACGTTGGTGTCAACCTTTTGTGCTGCTTTGCTGTTGCCACACAAAAGAAAATTAATGAATGTTACAACACCCTTCCTTGACATCTTCATAGAATCACAGGATCGTTAGGGTTGGAAGGGACCTTTAGAGATCATCCAGTCCAATCCCCTGCACACACAGGGTCACCCAGAGCACGTGGCACAGGGCTGCATCCAGGTGGGTTTGGAGATTTCCAGAGAAGGAGACTCCACAGCTGCTCTGGGCAGCCTGTTCCAGTGCTCTGGCACCCTCACTGTTGGGAAATTCCTGTGGAACTTTTGATGCTTCAGTTTGTGGCCATTTCCTCTAGTTCTATCGGTGGCCACCACTGAAAAGAGGCCGCCCCATCCTCCTCGCTGCCTCCCTTCAGGTACTTATACACACTGATCTTTTCCTCTCTCTGGTTTCAGAAAAGCTTCTTGTAAGCGCTGCCTGAAATACTTAACCTTTTCTGCAGCAGCTGTTAAACAGCCTGATATTTTGTTTGACTTTCCACAGGCTCCATTTAAAGGACCGGACCAATCACCCACATCCGCTCCCGAAGCTGCTCGCTAAACCAGGGCTTGTAAGTAGCAGAGCAAAGTCTTTCGAGTCTGGGTTCTGTCTCATGCTTGAGGCAAGTCCGTGCAGAATAGGGTACACAAATGGCCAGCACGTTGCTAAGTAGCTGTGCAAGAACACAACAAAGAGGAATGTGGCCTGGGGGACAACTCTGCACCGCGTGAGCACTGGTGGCCTGTGGTGGCATCGTTGTATCGGCACTTGCTGTGTCACCTACAGGCCTCTGTGTGCGTTTCCCCTGAGCAAGGACAGGGCTGAGCTGTCACCGTGTGACCAAGTTGGGGTCTCTTGCCCCTTCTGCCGCTTTTGTGGCTGGATTTCGCTCTGTTTCTCCAGGTGGTCCGGAGCAAGGAGAACGTCGTGGTGAAGGGCACACGCAGGGGGGACAAGCCTGGTGCCCGGAGCACCCAGCGCGGTGGCCTCGGCCCTGGGCAGAGCTCCTCCAGGCCGCCCCAGAGAGCGGCGGCGTCGGAGCAGTGTCGGAAGACCCAGTTCTCCAGCACGAACCCTTCCGCGCAGCCCAGGGGGAAGCTGCCAGCATCCTCCTCTTCTCTCCGAAGCGCAGGAAGGACCAAGGAAGCGGCCAAGGGGGCCGTCCCTGCTGTCACTGTGCCCCCAGCACCTGGCTCCCTCAATAAGGGCCTGCACGAGAGGCCGCTCTGCAGCGAGGAGAACATCCCAGGACAAGCCCCTTCTGCGCCCGCACCGAGCAGCGCGTTTGAGTCCGATGGAGACAGCCACAGGACAGCGCTGGCCCACAAGCAAACCTCGGCCGCAGCATCCAGACCCACCCAGGGCCCCAGAGACAGAATTAAGAGTCACCAGAAGAGGGAGGAGCCGATTCAGCATCGACCCGGGAAGGCGCTGCCGGGCTCCAAGGACACATCTCAAAACCAGAGCACCAGAACGCGCGTGTTGCAGCGTCCTCCGTTACAAACGGTCTCGAGGACTTGGCTACACAGCAAAACGGGAGCAAAACCCGAGAGCGTTAACATGGCAAGGCCGCCCCTGGGAAAAGGGCCTGGCACGCTTCCCGGGGGGGATTCTAAGCACCACAGTGGAGCCCCCCAACTGAAACGACCCCCTGCCAAAGCCCCGGCCTGTGGCGGACCCCAAGGGGCTGCGAAACCATGGAGATTTGGCCCCGGACCGGCCGGCAACGGGCAGCGGCCCCGGCCCACGGCGAGAGGGGAGGCAGGCGGGAAGGACACGCAGGCGGCGCCTCCGGGTCGCCCAGCGCTGTCCCGAGCCACCGGCCCCCCGGCCGCTGCTCGCGGGGCCCCCAGCTCCAAAACTCAGACACTCGAAAGGGATTTTAAGAGAGAAGGGCTCCAACCGACGGCCCACGTGCAGGCGAGGCGCGTTCCCAAGACCCCGACGCCCGAGGATCGTAAGTAAGTGGCACCTTTGGCCCGATCCGTCGCCACCTCCCTGCCCTTCCGCAGGCTCCAGAGGGAGAGCAGCCCCTCTGGGGTGACAGTGACCGTGATCCCTTCATCCCTTAACAGGAGGCAGCTGCAGGAGTGGTTGGCATCCAAAGGGAAGTCCTACAAGCGGCCCCCTATGATGCTGCCTCCGAAAAAGACGGTGAATAAGAAGCTGAACTCCAAGAACTGCATCAAGGAGGAAAAAGAGGAGAGTCTGGAGCAGCTCCGCTCGGACAGGATCAATACCACCTTATCCAACTGCCTGAAGCGCATTGAGGAGGTGGGAACGGGGAAGGAGCCGCTTTAGTAGGTGGGAACAGCAAAGGAGCCGCTTTAGGAGGGGGGAACGGCGAAGGAGCCGCTTTAGGAGGCTCCCCATCCCTTGGGGAGGAGGGCTGGGACCCCCCCAGCCCCACAGGGCCCAAGGCCACGCAGGGGACCAGCAAAAACCAAGCGCAACCCCCTGCCCTGACCCGTCTCTCCGGGTGTTTTGCAGGGGGGCCCTTCCAAGGGGCTCCTGCAGATGCTGGCCCGCATCCCGCACATCGAGCGCTTCGCCAGGTTCTGGGTCTGCAAAGCGAAGCTGCTGGCCCGCGCGGGCCCCTTCGACGCCACGGGGCTGTACAAGGACGCGGTGTGCGCCGGCGCCGTGGTGAGTACGAGCCCTGCTCCTCGGCTGCCGCAGCTTCCCTGGGGATCCCGGGAGTCGGATTTGGGAAGCAGCAGCACTGGTGAAACCTCCCTCTTGAGCTGCAGCCATTTGCTCCCAGAAAGATCACCCTGGGCTTTTAATCCCTGGGGGAATTCTGGGCACCTGCTGTGGGAGGGAGGGGAAAATGGGTGGATTTCTCCCAGCTGTAGCTTGAAACCAGCTCGATCCCATGGAAATTTTGCAGCCATCCAGTGTTGTGCCCAGCACGGGGTGCAGCCCAAAAGCCATCCCGCTCTCCCGCCCGGAGCGCGGCCTTCGTTCCCAGCCTTGACCTGCCATTTCTCCCCTGGCAGCCGCTGCAGGAGCTCCGGGAAGTCATCCTGGACATCCTGAAGAGCGCCAAGAAGACGCGGGAGGGCGACGCGCGCCCGGCGGGGCTGCCCAGCGTGCGGCGCGCGGGGGTCACCGCGAGGTCTGCGTGTCCCTGCATCCCCGCTGACCGCGACACGTCCCACCATCCTCAGCCGGGACACGGGGGTAAGATCCCTGCAGGGCGCTCGGGAGTGACACCTCAGGAACACGAAGCCCTTCCCGGTGCCGGAGCCTCCCGGTGCCTCCCGCTCTCCAACCGCGCTGCCCTTCTCTCTCCTCCCAGGGGAACAGGCGGAGCCGCCTGTTTGCGAGCCCGGGACACCGTGTCGGAGCGACAGGCTCCACGCGCCGGAGACGCCCTGCCTGACCGGCAGCCGCCTGCCCGGCTCCTCAATCAAGTTGCATCTTCTCTCCCTCCCCAGGTGAGGTCCCTACGTCGCTCCTCTCCCTGTCCCTGCTGCCACATCTCCCTGTCCCCGCTGCCACGTGTCCCTCGCGCCCCGTCCTCTTCCCGCAGACACGGGGAGCAGCCAGAAAGCCACGAGCTGACGCTGATGACGCCCGTGCGGCGCTCGCAGCGCATAGAGCGGTCCGCGAGCCGCTACCCCTGCATGCTGAAGGACCACGACCCCGTGGTGTCGTCCCTCGACGAAATCCTGCGCCGCGAGGAGGAGAGCGAGCTCCTCTTCCGGAAAAACGAGGCTTTGCCGGAGGTGACGGAGATGGAGGTTCTGGCTTTGTAGCCGCCGTGGTGCTGGGGCTGGCAGCCTCTTGGCTCTCCCGTGCTACCTGTGGCCTCGCACTTAGTTCTCTCACTTGTCTCGTTGCCCCTCAGCCAGGTGTAAATGCGCGGGGGTGACGTGTGATTAACTTTTTCTGCTCTAACCTGCTCTTTTTAAATATATACGTGCATATTTATGTAAAGTTGCAGTGGAGACGCGGTGTGACGGGTCACCTAGCCGTGTCCCCAGGGATCCGCTCCAGAGCTGCGTTGCGGCTCCCCGCTCACCCCATGGATGTTCTCCCCACGGAGACTCCTTCCACGGAGCTCCCGGGGTCCCCCAAGGGCTCCAGCAGCTCCCGCAGGGCCTGAGACCACCAAGGCCATTGCGGGTTGGCAGCCCCTTCCCAGCAGGGCACTCAGCCCCGTCTCCCGGGGTCTGGCCCGAGGGCTTTTCCTTGCAAATAACCAATTTTATGTTTTTTTTCACTTTGTGGTGCCAGTAAAACTTAACCATGAGTTTGAGCAGCGTTTTATAAATAGAAGAGGGTTACAAACCCAAGTGGGGCTGACCCCACGGTGGGACAGGGATCCCGGAGCTGTCCCTGAGCCCTCCCCGTAGTCGTGACATCTGTGTCTACCTGGAGCAGGGTCTGTCCAGGGCCCAACATCAGCATGGGTGAGACCAGGGGGACACACGGAGCCTCACGGTGGCTTCGGGTTCCTGGTGCCACCACCGCAGCGGGGACGCAGGGACGGGCATCGCTGCAGGCGGCCTTGGCCGGTGCCACTGAGGAGCTGGAAGAGGCAGCTCAGGCCTCACCGTCCTCATCCTCCTTCCCGCCGGAGTCCTGGAGAAGGACGGAGCGGGGCTCATGGGGACCCCATCGGTGCCGGGGTGTCCCCTCCGTCCCCTCTCCGTCACCCACCTGCAGACCAGGGGGGCCGTCGGCCGCCTCCAGGTGCCCGTGCTCCACCGTGGACTCGTGCGGCATCTGCAGGGGCGAGCGGGTGGGCAGAGCGGCGCCGGGGGGGACGCCGAGCGCGGTGACGGCGCGGGGGGCCCCTACCAGCGCG
>JAWLRI010000346.1:284952-295331 GCA_034781795.1 Crypturellus tataupa | reverse complement strand
AGGACGGTGACACCGGGGGCGGGGGGGGCAACCCCACGTGTCCCCAGCCCCACGTGGGGGCACAGCCCCCCGGGCCACGTGTCCCCAAGGTGGGTGGGGGGGGGGGTGACATCCCCTTCGTGCCCTGGAGGGGGTGGCACCTCCCGGGGGCAGTGACCAGGATGGGGACACATCCCCCTGTCCCCAGGGCACAGGCAGCACCGGCGGCTCTTGCGTCACCCGGGGCCACCGCATGGACACGAGGCCCTGGGGCTCCAGGTGCCACCGCACGGACAGGAGTGCCGGGGACCTGGCACCGTGTCCCAAGGCAGGGGACAGGGAGCGCAGAGCTGGGGCCACCCCAGCACCTCGGGGACAGGGAGCTGCCACCCCCCACACCTGGGCCAGGCCACCACGAGTGACAACGGTGACAGCGAGGGGGCAGCTGGGCCCCGCTGATAACACCCGTGACCGGGGCCACCGCGTGACCCCGCGGCCGCACGTGTCCCCTTATCGGTCCCTATCGGCCCCCGCAGCCGGCGCTGCCGTAAGAAGGAAGTTTTTATTATTGCCGAGGTAGCAGCAGCGAGCGGTGACACGGGGACCCTGCGCCTGTCCCCCACCCCACAGCGACCCCGCGCAGGAGGGCACCGCGGCGGCTCCCCCGCTGGCGGAGGCAGGAGCTGAAGCCGGGAGAGCCCCGGAGGCGGCCGGGACACGCGGAGCCGCCGGGAAGGGGGAAGCGGCGCCAGGCCGAGCTCGAGGAGGCAGCGGCAGGAGCGTCTTCATCGCGTCCTTACGGAGGTTAAATTAGAGAGGAAGAAGCGGCCTCTCCCCCCGGCTAATCTACAGCTACGCAGCGCCCGGCGCACCCCGGGGCGCCGGCTCCGGGAATGCACCAAAGTGTCCTTTTCTTTTAAAAAAGAAAAAAAAAAAGGAAAAAAAAAAAAAAAAAGATAATTCCGTGAGAGCACTAGACAGAGGGGAGGAAAGGCCGGGAACCTACAGCAGTCGGGGGCTGCGGGCGCCTGGAGGGGGGTCCCGGGGCGGCCGCGGCCCCTCAGGCGCCCAGGATGCCGAACTTGAAGAGGGCCATGATGGCCGCGCTGATGAGCCCCGAGATGGGCACCGTGACGAACCAGGCCACGAAGATGTTGCGGAAGAGGCGCCAGTCGACGGCCTTGCGGGAGCGCAGCCAGCCCACGGACACCACGGAGCCCACCTGCGGGAGAGGGGGATGAGCCTGCACGGCTCCGAGCGTCCCGTCCCCAAGCTGGAAGCGCCCCACGGAGCACAGGCTTCCCATGGGAAGAGCGGAGCTTCCCCTGGCCGAGCAGCCCGGGCCCCCTGGCTCCCTTCAGAGCCGCTCTGTTCCGCCCAGCCCCGGCTCCAAGCGCCTTCCCAAGGGCTCTTTTCCAGGGATTCTTGGCTCCCGCCCCCCCTGCACTGAGCCCTGCGGACCCAAGGCCAGCGCAGCCCGTCCTGCGATTTTGGAGCTTCGTTGGCGCCAGGACCCCACCGCTCACCTTGCAGTGGGTCGTGCTGATGGGCAGGCCCACGTTGGAGGCGATCACCACGGTCAGGGCGGACGCCAGCTCGATGCTGAAGCCGCTGTGGGGCAGAGGGAGCAAGGGAATACGGTCACCAAACACGGAGGGTGGCTGGAGAGAGGGGGCTCTGCAAGCTGGGACGTGTCACAGGGTCCCCAGTGTCACCCCCAACTTGGTTTTCCAACTTGTTGCATTTCCAACGCACTGGAACCGTTTCCAACTTGAGTTCCAGTGCGTCGGAAACTCAACAACGCCCATTTCCAGCACACTGGAAGTTCTCCCCAAAGCAGAGCAGGGCTTGGACAGCGAGACAGCGCTCTGCAGCCACCCGAGGCCACCTCCAGCTGGGCCTCACCTCGACGGCGTGATGGGAGTCAGGTCCTTCCCCATGGTCTGGATCACTCTCCTTCCCCAGACCCACAAGCCGATGCAGATGCCGGCACCTCCGTAGAGCAGCAGCCAGATGGGAGTCGCCACTTTCGTAGCCACGTCGCCCGTCTGGTAGACGAGGTAGAGGGCGACCAGCGGGCCGATGGCGTTGCTGCAAGGGGGAAGAGCGGTTCTAGGGACCCGCAGCTTCATTTCTGCACGCTCATGCGTGGCACCGCACACAGACAGAGCCAGCAAAGCCACCAGCTCCCCCAGACTCACCTGACGTCGTTGCCACCGTGAGCGAAAGAGCCGAAACAGGCGGTCAGGATCTGCAGGAACTGGAAGAGCAGGGACACCTCCGGCTTGTCCTGGTCGTGCCACTCTTCCAGGGAGCTGCTGCTGCCCTTCCTGTCGCCGATGCCCATCTCCACCTGGGCCGTGTTCAGATCCACGTCGGCGGCCGGGTGCGCGTCGGCCACGGCGTTGCAGTAGCTGGTGTAGCTGTCCATGCGCACCCTCTTCTTGGTGTCGGCCGCCGGCCACGTCAGCTTCTCCGTCTCGTCGCCCTTGGGCTCGCCCTCCCGCGCGCGGAAGGAGTCCAGGGGCATCCCGCAGATGGCCATGGTGTACGAGGTGTAGCTGTTGTTGCGCCGCAGCGGCTTGTCGCCCGAGTCGCCCATGCAGTCGCCCATCTTGGCGAGGTGCAGCTTGTGCAGCAGCTCCTTGTAGAGGCCCGAGTCCTTGTGCACCGTGTGGTACTGGTACTGCCCGCTCGAGTTGATGTGGTGGCTCACGGCCTGGTTGAACTGCACCAGGTTGCCGTTGGGCAGCTGCACGGCTCCTGCTGCGAAAAGGCGCTTTTAGCTCCCAGCAACACCAGTTTTGCAGGAACGGGCATCAACAGGACCATCCCCGTGCTCTTACGCACCCCTCCACTCACCACTGTCAATGTTGGTTTCCTTCAGGTCCAGGCTGGGGAGCCTCTCGCGCTCCGGGGCCTCCTCCAGGTCTCCCAGGTTGAAGGAGACGGTTCTCTCCTCCACGGCTGCCCGCGGCGGCCCCGCTGACACCGCGTCGGCCACGGGGCTCTTGGCATCGCCCACGGGCACCTTGGGCTCCTCATGCTCTTCCTTCAAACTGCTGCTCTTCTCCATCAGGGGGCTCTCCGAAGGACTCGATTTAATCTCTCCTAGGAGCAAAGGCAGCTGCCATTGAACCCCTTCCCAGCGCCGCGACTGCAGCCCCGGAGCCCGTGTCCATCCCAGGGAAAGGGGGAGCAGGGCCGGGCCGGCTCCTCTTGCAGCTCAGATTTATGGCAGCTGAATTGCCCTAGTCCAGAATTAGGGGGCTGCAAACTGTCCCTCTTCCCCACTGCTACCTCGTCACAACAGCCAGGCTGCCCTAAACCAGCTCATCTCCTATTTTTAGGCCCCGCACACCCACACGGGGTGTGGTGAGCAGCATTAGAGGGGGGTTGCCTGTTATTCCTACGGCAGAGATTCCTCTCCTGCCAATCACAAGTTGTGGTTATCTCCGGGCGCACAAGGCTACATCCTCATTCCCAGTTGCCGCTGGGAAGTGCGCGGCCACACGCCGGCTGACACAAATAGCTGCTTCTCATGTGGTTATGACTCCCGGAGGTGACAGGAGAGGGGCTGGTAAACATCCCAACTTCCCTCCTCCGGCCTCAGCTCGGCCCAGCACCCAGGGCAAGCTCAGAACCCAAACAGGGCAGCCTGGTTTCCTGTCCCCCTGCCAGAGCAGTGACAATATTTTCAGATCCCGGAACCCAGGAGTTACACCCCCTCTACCAGGAAGCCTTCAGGTGAAAACATGAGGTCACCAGCACCCCAGAACCACCTTCGCCTTGGGGACATGAGCGCTTCCCTGCTGCTTCGAGCGCTGCGGGGCCTCTCGGGCTGCAGGATCCAGCTCTCCCTTCTTCCCTAAAGCCTCTGCAGAGCTTCCTAGCGCAGCTGGTGTCCTGCAGCGCGCGGGGTTTGGTGGTGACCTCTCCGCAGGCTGCGCGCTGGGGCAGCGGGCAGGAGCGGAGCCCAAGCTCCAACACTTGGAAACGTTTCAAGGGTGGCCATAAAGCTGTTAGTCACACCCCAATTACACAAGCTTGACAAGGACACTCGTTATCCCCTCATCTAGAGTCCTTTAAATGCCTCAGACTGCACACCAAATTGATATGCAAGACCACACACTGCTCCAGGAGAGCTCTGCGAGGAAGCCAGCGCTCGGGACTGCTGCTTTGGATGCCTTTCAATAGATATTTCAGCTCCAGGGCAAGGATTTCATAAGATTACCCAGCTTTAAACTTGTGATCTGCATCTGCCAAGCCAGAGATTGATCACCAGGTATGTAACCTTTAATCCTGCACGCTGGTTAAGAGGCATGTTACCTCCTACCTCCCCTGCGCTGGCTGGACGCTCGGTATGAAACAGCATTTATTGCCCGGTGCCTTTTCCAGTTCAAGGAGAGATCACCCTGACAGCCAGGACGCGGCTGCCAGGCTCCCTGCGGCAGCAGGACGGCTGCTCGGAGGGGACATTGGAGGGTGGAAAAAGGCTGCGCTCAGGTGCTGCTGCTGGAAGCATGAAGGGTCCAACAGCTTGATTAGAAAATACCCAGTGACTCAGGGTTGGCAGAGCAGCTTAAGTGCTAACTTGAGCTAAGTGACCCTTCTAATAACAGCCCTGGGGCTAACGAGATTCCCTCCCCCCCTGTAAAAAAGAAGTTGGTTAGCAAAAGCCCTGCCCTTCCCCGGAGAACAGGCAAAGACTGCGCAGTTACTTACGTTCGATTTTCCTCTTCATTCTCGGACATACAAAGAACCAGACGACGAGAGCACAGACAACAGCACTCCCCGCCGAAATTAGGAGGATACCCCAGAGAGGAAGTTTGTCAAAGCCCAGCACTAGGAAATAAAACAAGGGATCTTGAAAACCCCAGGGCAACAGCCCCCCTCAACGCATGACTTTACTCTCAATCTTGAGGAATCGATACCCAGCACAGAGCCTCCGATTGCCTGCAGCACCCTGAGCTATATTATCTGCCAGCTCTACGGCAGGGAAACGCTGTGAATACCAGGAAAATGCACTGCTGACCACACAGAAACCGAGAGCTTAACCCACACGGAAGCCCCACCAGTTTCCAAGCTCCCCATCGCAAGCTAATCTCTTTCACGTGTTCAGACACTTTCCCTCCCTCCCACAGCCAAACGCGATTAGTGAGTGCTGCGAGTTCGGCCCTAGCAGGGAGCAACCGGAGCATTCGCGCCCGGAGTCGTCACCACCGTATACGCACGCGGCCTCGTGTCCTGCCTTGCTGCAATGTCAAAGAAAAAAAAAAGAAAAAAAAGGACAAAATGAGCAAAGCTGCTGCAGCAGACAGTGCTATTCCCCAGCACGCCAGGCTGGGAGCAAGCAGGGGACAGCAACACGCAGGACCTCAGCTGCTCCCACCGCAGAGCCAGATGTCTCCATTAACTCTTCCAGCTGCTCTGGGAAGAAGATTCTTTTTTTTCCAGCTATGCAAGTCACTGGAAACTTCAGCCCAAGCTGCCTCTTCCCCAGGGGAGGCAGCCAAGGTGTTAAGTGACCTACTTACAAGCCTTCTCACAGGCAGTGTGACTTTTAGCAGCAGCTTTTCATTATCCAGGCTGCTGCAGGGGAAAAAAATAAAACTCAAATACTGCCATGGCTCCAATCCTGCATTTTCTGCTGCAGCCAGAACTTGCTGCCGCTCCTGCAGCAGCAGCAACTGCGCCACGGCCGCTTGATGCGCCCCATTAACCTGCAAGCTGTCATTTGCTTGCAAACAAACCTGCCCTGCTGCAGGTAACAGGCCCCACGGTGAGCAGCACCGAGCTTTACCGTAAATTCAGGGATTAAATAAGTTAAATACGAATCTATCTAGGAGGTGGAAACTTGTAAAGCAGCGATGGCTCTGCCTCAAATGAGGCTGAACACCCCTCAGTGCTCCCCTGCCACCTCCTCATCTCAGGGATGCTCCCAGGCTGGATCACGCATCCAAGCAAGCCAGAGACCCAGGGAGAACTGACATCCCTCCGGAAAGCTTTCTGTTTACAGAGAAAACCCTCAAAAAGCCAACACCGACTGTTGTCACTCCACCTCCAGCTCCCAATGACCTCTTTCACTGTTCCACAACAGGAAACCCGCTCAGACTGAAAACAACTCACGCTGAGCTGCCCTGCCTGCTGGAAGCTTCAGTTTTTGCAGCCACTTGCTGCCCAGCTCCACGGCTCTCCCGCTCATTAGGCAAAGCCACCCTCGTGCGCCAGGGCCACCCCGACAAAAGCGCAGCGCTTCCTTAGTCCTGCCCTGGCTCCGTCCCTCTCCGCAGCAGCCAAGCACACACTCCAATTTGGCGTCCCCAAAACGCTTCAAACCGAAGCGGCAGCTCCTCGGTACGGCTGCGGGACGCCAGCTCTTCGCGCCAGGAAGTCTCGGGGATAATTAGTTTATTCTTAGGGACTAGGTGAATCACAAGGCCACAAAATTCCTGTGCCCAGCTCCAGTCCTGCTCCTAGCCTTGCTACCGGAAAAAAAAAAAAAAAAAAAAAAACAAGGGGAGTCCAAAGAATCTTTGGGAGCAGCTGGGGGCCTGAGTTTTAGCACAGGTAAGAGAAGGAAGGGGAAGTCACATTAACTGCAAGTCCTGTGAGGTCTAAGGAGAAGGGTCTGGGGGGGTTTAGTCTGAGCAGGCCTCTTTGGGTGGGCAACTAGCTAGATTTAGAGCTCAGCGCACGCTAGCCTGCAGCCTTCTGTAACCGGCACAGGCCAGCCGCCTTCTAGGAGATTTCAGCCCTGTAAAGCAAAAAAGGGGTAAATCGTGCATTTAATGGAGGTTTTGTAAAGAATTTCACAATTTTCAGGCTTAGGTATTCTGGCAGGTACTCACAAGGTGCCCCGGTATACATGATGGAGAAGAGGTTGATCCCCACAGTACAGGCATAGAAGATGGGCAAAGCTCTCAAGCCATTGGGAACAGGATCCGCCTGCAAAATAATATTCAAAGCTGTAAAAATCCCAACCTCAGACACCACAGCTCTCCACAAGTTGTTTTAAGGACCACGCAGCAGCTCTGGGAGAAGCCCAGAAGGCTCCAAACTGCTTTTCCACTACTTTCTATATCAGGAAACAGCTCTTCTACCCCTCTCATGGGTTGTTTCCCTTTGAGATCCCCCAGCTCTCTCCAAGGGGGAAATGAAACAGGTAACACCCCTGCCCAAAGGAGGAACAGGACCAAGAGAGTGTCTTGGTGCTGCCTCTGGGGCAGCTGCGTCCCTGAAAACACACTAAGAGCTCAGGAAACCTCGGGCAACCAGTGAGCCAAGATCCCGCACGCGAGCGGGCTGCTCCCTGCAGACTCCTCTGCTCTTCTTTGCCAGGAGGCAGCAGAGTCCTGGCTCCTCCAAAGCCCAGGATTTGCTTTCCTAAGACTATTCGACCTGCAGAACTCCCAAGCCTTCAGCTGTACATGTGTGTTTTTTTAACTTCTTATTTATTTTTAAGAAACACAGGGCACTTTCACATTAAATCATTTGTCAGTGCATTTTCACCTCCTTCCAGCTGACTTGGACTAAATTAAGGAAATCCATTACTCACACGAGCAGCTTATTCAGCCACATACCTGCACACGGAGGCCCTCACCCAAGCAGCAGGAGCCCTTAATCTCAGTTGCTGCCCAGCATTCTGGGCCCAGTGTTGATACAAACACACCGAGCGTTCCCAAACCCCGGGCAGGACGGAGCAACCGCAGGGCTGGTGCCAGAATCGCTTGACAATGGGACACATTAAGTGGCAGCTCCCAAAGGCCAGTTATGCAAGGTTACTCCTGACAGCAATGACGCCAGATCGCTTCAAAAAGGGCTGCCAGGTAGCGGCAACAACGATAAGATCTCAACATCTCTCAAAGCACAAATAGACCCAAGACCCCAAATAATTTAAGTCATTAACCTCAAATGTGCAGAACAAACTGATTGTGCAGAGATGCCAAAGTTCAGTCCTCTGGGCAGCTGGCTGGAAACCCAGGGTCAGCAGCAGCAGTGTTCCAGGCTCATCACTTCAGAGCGTGAACACCTAGAGCTGCCACCTCCATGTCAAGTGTTTCAGGTGCTCAGTACCACCTCTGGGCTTTCAGGCACTTCAAACAGTGGAAATGAGCCCAGACAGAGAGATTTTGATTCATTTGGAGCCTCAGAGGCTGTGCGGGAGGCAGCTGCTGCCGTCTGGCATTTTCAGCAGGGGATGTTTTGCTTTTGGGAGCCTCAAATTCACCTTAGACCCAGATCGACAGCTTCCCAGACAAGAGGAATCATATAGTGTGACCTACAGGGAAACCTCACGTTATCTTGGCCTCGTTCTTTAGGGTCCCCAAACTGCTCCTGCAGCCACTCGAGACAAGCCCGTTTGCAGTGGGAACTCTGCTTCTGCATAGAGGAAGCAGCACTTCTATATGCTACGAGTGAAGCAGATCATTCACACTAGACCAAAACTACCTGGCACTTCCACAGACTGTGACTAGCAGCACCCACAACAGTGCTCAAAGCCTTCTTACTTCAAAGGCTTAAAACCAGCAAAGCCTGCACTAAAAACTTTGCCATCAACAAGGGACTGATGAGCCTGGGGACATGGGCTGCTCCTGGTGGAGCTCACAGTTTCCACAGTGCCAGGGACAATCCCAGCCTTCCCAGTTTTAAGCCCTTGCTCTCAATAACTGCCTTTATGTGCAGCATGACAGAAGGTCCAGCCTCTCTCCAGTTAAACAGCCAGACAGAGGCCTGGCCAGCAGCTCTGATCGTCTCATTTCTGAGCTGCTTCGCTACTTGGAAGCTCTAACTAGGTCTGTTTAGGCCAGGTAGGAGCTGACCAGCTCAGATGTTCTGGGAGAAGTCAATGGAGTCCTAGGCTCCATTTAATGGAAAATTCTACTCTTTTAGTTTTCCCTTTCTGTCAGTTCCTCCTGGACGAGGAGCCAACAGCATCATAGGAGGCACGAGTTGCCAGAGAAGTCTGGCTGGGTCCTACAAGGAAGGCATTTGGGAGCCCCACGCCGCCAGAACACGGAGCCCACAGCCAGCGCATCCTTACCTTACAAAGGATGAACCTACGGACAAGGAAGAACAGGATAGCAGACATGATGCCAGAAAGGAGGGGTGAGATGAACCAGGACAACACTAGGAGAGAAGAGGTGCGATTAGTACCCCGCAGCAGCAAGGGGAAGCCCTGGGCCGGGATGGACGCAGTGGATGTTGCGCTCACGTGCTTGTGCTGCTTCCAAAGCCATCGGAGAGTCGGACTTACCAATTTTAAGCAGCTCTGACCACTTGACACCTTCCTGCCCTTTGGCCACCAGGGAGAAGCCGATCGTTGCCCCAACGATGCAATGGGTACCAGAAATGGGAAGCTTCAAGAACGAAGCCACTAGCTGCCACACGGCCGATCCTGAAGGAGAAGAAACCGGGTAAGAGCGCGGCTGCCACCGCACGGAACCCCATCCCGTCCCCTCGGTGCCCCCGTTCCTCACCAAACATGGCACTGATGGAGCCGGCCATCAAGAGCTCCTGCGTTGAGTTGTACATCTCCACGTCGATGAGCCCCTTGCGGATGGTCTCGCTCACTTTGGCCCCCAGCAGCACGGAGCCCACCGTCTCGAAGACGCTCGCCAAGACGCACGCCTGCCGCAGCGTCACGACGCCCGAGCCCACCGCCGTGCCGAAGGAGTTGGCCACGTCGTTGGCGCCCACGGAGAACGCCAGGATGAAGGCGATGACGAAGCCCAGGACCAACATCCAGAGGAAGCCCGTCATGCGGGCGGCCAGCAGGCTCTGCGCGGTGCTCAGCAGCAGCTCGCCCGTGGCCGTGGGCGCCGCGGCGGTCACCTCCATGCTCCTGCCTTTAGTGGTTCCCGGACTCGCTCGCGACTCGGATATGTAAACAAATTATGAGGTATGCGAAGGCTATAATAAATAACGTTACAAAATTAAATAAACTAAATAAGCCGGAGATGGGGAGGAGGAAAAAAAAAAAAATAGAGCAGAGCTCCTGCTATACAGTGCATATGAAAAGGTCTTTTTGAGAGTTCCTGAGGCTGCGCAAGGTCAGGGCCGGGAAGGGCTCCATGGTGCGGGGAGGGGGCGCCACGCGCTCTTCATCCTGCGGGAGAGAAGGAGGCCTGAGGCGGCGGCGAGGGCCGCCTTCCCCGCGCGCGGGCGGGCCCCGCTAGGCCGCGGCCGCGACGGTTTAACGGCCGCGACGGTTGAACGGTCGCAGCGGTTTAACGGCCGCCATTCAAAGGCGGCGCGCGGCCTTCCCGCGCGCGCCAACCGCCCCTTCCTCCCCGTCTCCTTTCCCGCGCGCTCCGCGCTCACCGACACGCGGCCCGGCCACAGCAACAGGAGGAGGAGGCGGATGAGGAGGAGGAGGCGCCACCGGCCCAGCCCGCCCG
>JAWLRI010000346.1:259469-276465 GCA_034781795.1 Crypturellus tataupa | reverse complement strand
GCAGGTAGCGGCGGCGCCGCGGCCGCCTCGGGGTCACCTTGCGGCGGGGGCGGCGGGACCCCTGACCGGGCCGAGGGGGGCGGCAGGGGGGCCCTCGCTTCATCCCTTAGCGCTTTGCTGCCTTCCCGTCCCATTTCCTTTGTATTAACGTATATTTTCACAAAGGGACGTGTGGGGGGCGATGCCTGAGGAGAAACAGTTCAAAAATGGTTTTTAATGCTTATTTTAAGCACCCGGAGCGCCGGGGTGTGTTCCCCTCCCTGCCTCGCGGCGTGCCCGGGTGGCGAGATGCGGTATTGGTGGTGATTGGCTCGGTTATTCCCAAAATAGCGAGTAAATGGTGATTTTGGGGCGTTTCGGGGCACGCGGAGCACAGAAAATGCAGCGTGTGGTGTGGGTGCAGGAAAAGCGGCTAAATTAATAATTATAATAATTAATAATCCTATATATTGGGCATGTCTCAATAACCTCATGAAGGTGAGAGCAGAACAGGCGAAAGGGAAGGAGATTGGGACCGAGGAACAGGCGTTGAAGCTGCATTGAGCAGGGCGGAAGGCTCCTTTTCTTGGAATATTTTCAAATAAAACTGAAAATAGAGGCTGCGGTTTGGAGGGCGGCCCAAATAGCCGGGCTGCCCCCCAAAACGCAGCTTTTGTAGAAAGAAAATGCTTAAAAAGAAGGAGAAATCTACCGCGTTGCCAAATCTGTGGTAATAACTTAAACTAATGTGTTTAAAAGGATATATTCTGTGTGTACTTATAAGTGGTTCACCCATTTTTACTTTAATTCCATCTCTGACAGGTAGAAGGGCCTTTTTTTACATATTCTTATTGCGAAATACCTGGTTTATGTCCTAAATCTCAGATAAGGGAGCTGCAGTGATGGCCACTTGTCACTCCTCTAAACCCACAGGTATATATAGATAAATATACAGTGCAGGTTAGTAACCAAGGCATCGAACATAGTATATTTGTCCACCAGAGGATGCAAATTATCCGAATACTTCATTTTGGGAAAGGAAAGCAGGATTAATTAATAAAGATCCTGTTGCATTTGTGCCAGAGAAGCCGAGTGCTTTGCAAAACTATTTGGGTTTCTATTAATGTTGTTTTCTGGAAAGCAATGTCAGAAGTTAATAGATTTCTTGGCAGGGAGAATCTGCGAGATTTTTGCTGAGAGCAGGATTCAAAATCAGGTCTCCATCAACAAGAAATAGGAGATATCAGCAAGAAATAGGGAGTAAAAACAGCAATATTACAATAGAGTAGAAAAGAAGGGTAGGGGGATAAAACTGGGGAAGAAGAGCGATGATTTTAGAGGTTTTACATATTTTTCTGGCGTTATTATTTTATTAGATTGTTCTTTGGTCTGGTATAATAACAGGTGGGGCTCAGGGGTTTCTGATATGGGAAGGGATGAAGTGGCAGTTCCCGTTATAACGGAGCAGAAGCATCATCTGCGCTGCCTGCTCCTTTGCGATCCGCGTTTCCATGTACGTTTTCCACTCTGCTGTGTCCCTGCTGCTTGGGGTCCCTGTCGGAAAGGCACCGGTCACAAAAACATTTCAGAGCTTTTGCTCTTGCAGTTCTGTATCTCCAAAATACGTAGAAGGTACTAGTGGTACCTGCTTATAAATCTTGGGATAGGGTTTAGATTTAATGCTGTTAAATCTCGTTTCTTACGACTCCCAACGTGTTTCAGATCCAATGGCTGTCCCACCTTCCTACAGCGACTTGGGGAAGTCTGCCAGGGATGTGTTCAATAAGGGATATGGTAAGTGACGGGGCTGTGGTTTGACAGTCTGTTGACAGGGCAACTAAGCTCCTTTTGCCTTTTTTTCCACTACAAATAGTTGCTTTAGGAAATGATGCAGCTTTATGTTTGATATATGTTTATATATAAATGATGCAACTTTGCTACTGTCACAGCAGTGTCATCACTAATGCTGTAAATACTGACAGGGGTTATTAGGAAGCACCACAAGCATCACTGGAAGTTTCAAGTCCTGGTTATAGAATCTTCTGAAAATATGCCTTTGTTTATCACAATTTTACTAGAAATTTATGAGGAAAATCATAGGTAAAATCCTCCGGGCTGTCCTGTGCATGGGCATGGCTGTAGTAGCCCCTTATATGCTAAAAATTACTGGTTCTTGCTAGCTCTTTAAAGAAAAATAAAGATTTTCAGTATCCCTTTAAAGAAAAAAAGAATGTTTTATGATATCCGGATGGGAAACACGCCCATCCACTTGGAATTGTCCAAGTCCCTTAATTGTTCCTCAGCAAGATCAAAATCTGTTGGAATCCTTGGCTGCTTTCAGGCCAGTGATCCTTGTGGAGCGTGGAAACAGGCTCCGTTTGTGCCGTTACGGTGAAGCAAGGAGCTGTGTCCTCTTCTTCTTTCAGGATTTGGATTAGTCAAGCTAGAGCTGAAGACCAAGTCTTCCAGTGGAGTGGTAAGTTTATTTTTAGGGCATGGGACTTTTGGGGAGGTGTCGCAAGGCGGGGAACAGGCTCCTGAAATGGTAGCAGTAACTAGGAGCTGTTGCCTTCCTCTTTTAATTCTCGCTTTACAGCCTGTAGCCAGCTGATGTGTTTCCCCAGCGACACGTCACGCTCGTGTTTCAGTACTTCTTTTCCTGTGATGCGCAAGAATTCCTGTTGCCACATCCCCAGACAACAGTTTCTTCACCCTAAATGGCTCGCTCTCCTCCTTATGAATGTAGCTGAGCTCCACTGCCATTTTATTACAAGATTTATAGGCTTTTGCCTCCAAACTGACTTTTTATCCAAAAGATGAGGAGACAGATTTGACTTAACTTCATTTTCAGGCTTCTCCTCCATGCTTACAGTGCTAGATTTAATTAGAAATGAATAGTATTCCTGCAGTACCTTTTATGTAGCATTTTATAAGCATTATTTAAGCTTTATAGCTCTTAGATAGCTATAATTATAATCCCTGTAATAGTGGTGGAGAAATAGAACTTAACATCCTCACAGTTTCACAGGAAGATTGGCAAAGCCAGGAATGGATTTGTGGTTTTGGGGCTATAATTGTGGAAATGGATTTTACACTAGAGAGGTTTAATTCTGGCGTGAGTTTCGGTTCCTTTCAGCCCCTCTCAACCATATTTGCTTGAGCTCCCTCCTTCTCTTGCTTTCCTATTGCATAAATGACTCGAGTCATTCGTTGAGTAGAGAGCTGCATTCTTGCACACTGCCTGGATTGTGGTTTTGATGGATTATTTGCATTGTGGAGCGGGCACACGTGGGCACGAGGAGCTGTGTGGTCTCTTTATTGTGACTGAAATCAGTTACTGGCCTCTCGGAATACGCATAATTTTCCTGGCAGGAAGTTTTGATTCTCAAATAAAATGGTAATAGCTCTCTACATTGTCTTCCAAATGTAACAGACTACGCAGAACCGTATTCTTACGTACTAAAATGTGCTTTTCCTTTTCCATGCAACTTTCATGTTGGATATTTATCCAGCTGGTAAGATTTTGGTGGGGGGATTTTTGTTGCTCTGTTACTTTTCTTTCTTTCGATGGATTTTTTTTCCTGTATACTGAGACACAACCATTGTAATTTTAAAAGGTTTTGAAGCGTATTCAATATATTACATCAATGTATACAAATGTTCTAAGTGACGATGGCAAGAGGAATTAGAGAATTAGAGGAATTGGGAATTACAGAAGTTTCTGAGAAAACCAAAGGATACAGGAGGTTTGTCTCCTAAGTTGAGTAACTGTCTGTATGTGTGTAGGCAACCAGGGGAAGATAGAGTTGCTAAATGTCACAGTAATCATTTCAATTTTGGAGTAGAAAAACACACATCAAACTGCTTTTTCTTTTTTCCCCGTTGTTTTGTTTCTCATGTTTTGCTCTTGGCAGGAATTTACGGCAACTGGGTCTTCCAACACAGACACTGGCAAGGCCTCGGGGAATCTAGAGACCAAATACAAGCTCAAAGACTGTGGACTGACGTTCACTCAGAAATGGAACACGGACAACACGCTGGGAACAGAAGTGTCTGTGGAGGATCAGGTAGGAGGAAAGGGATGTTACGGAGAGGGCAGAACGGTTGAGCTTGGGACACGAGTTGTCCCATGAAGCCGTGCCCAGTCTTAAAAGGTTACTGAAAGACCCCTGGTTTTGTGTTGATGTGTTGAAAAATGAGGCAAAAAACCTTTCCGTAGAGTCCTGAGGAAATGACAACTTTGTTTTCCTTTGCAGTTGGCTGAAGGATTGAAGGTGGCGCTCGACACTGTATTCGTACCAAACACAGGGTAAATATTCTGTCACCTTTACCTACAGATTTCAAGAATTGCCCTATTTTTCTCTGTAGACATGCCTATTCTGGTCATTGTGTAATGCTCAAAACTTACTATTGCTGAATATAATTTTTCAATATTACAGGAGGCAGGAATTCTAGATCAAAAAACAAAACAAAATAAAAACAGGAACATAGGTTTGACTTGAAGTAGGGAAAGGCTAACGTATGTCATAAAAACATAAAAATTGGAGCAGATCCTGAGAAGGAGCAGGAGAACTGAGCAGAAAAAAGTCTCTAAAGAAGCTGTCCGTGTGAGAGTGTCTGCTGGAAGAGACTGGGGATGCCAAAACACATTGCAAATACTATTGGAGAACAAAAACTTGAAGTGTTTTGGGCATAACTAGAAATATTTTTGTCTTTTTCCTTCTGGAGGATTTTAGGGCGTTTGAGGTGTTAGAGGAAAGGATGGCACGACTTAAACATACATAATCCCACTGTTGCCCTTACCCACCGCCCTGTTCAACTGTTGTAACATTGTGTTGAGTAGGTGTTACAATTATTTAATTAATTTGCCTTAAGGGTTGTGTGTTTGGAGGGGAAGTTGTATCTCCGTATGTGTATAAAATGATTACAAGTGTATATATTATATACTTTTATAGTATAAAGGTTAAAATGGAATGTTTCCGCAGGAAGAAGAGTGGGAAGTTGAAGACCTCCTACAAAAGAGAATATGTAAATCTAGGCTGCAACATAGACATCGATCTCTCCGGACCAACCATCTACGGCTGGGCAGTGCTGGGCTACGAGGGGTGGCTTGCTGGCTACCAGATGGCTTTCGATACGGCCAAATCGAAGCTGTCGCAAAATAACTTTGCCTTGGGATACAAGGCAGGAGACTTCCAGCTGCACACTAATGTGTAAGTATGGGCTGACCTGGAAGGGCTTTATCACAGCTGCCGAACTCGGTGAGGAGGGAGAATTTACGAGGTTAAAGGATGGATGGAAAGAAGGGGGTGCTGATTAGATTGGTTTGAAATAATTCACATTCAGTGTTTTCATCTTCAGTACAATTCAAATATGGGAAGTGACTTTCTAACTTTGTCATCCATCTTCTGAGGCTTTGAAACAAAGTATTCTTGGTGTTTTCTTTACACCATAGTGGGGGCAAACTTGGTTCACTGTAGAAGATAACGATCAAATGATTGTGGGAAAGGGAAGGTTATTCTAAAGGTTACTGTTTCTAAACAAGTCTTGACACCCTTTTATCTAATACAAACAGGAACGATGGCACTGAGTTTGGTGGGTCAATTTATCAGAAGGTCAATGATAAGGTTGAGACATCAGTAAATCTTGCCTGGACTGCTGGTAGTAACAACACACGGTTTGGGATTGCTGCTAAGTACCAGCTGGATGAGAAGACTTCTGTTGTGGTGAGAGTTTTGTTACGTGAGCGACTAGTTGGGATATGTTTCCCTGAATGCTGAAAATTAGTTGTATGAAATAATTCCGTCAGATGTTGTCACTGAGGAAGTATGGAAGAGGGCAAACTGGGGGGTGCGTTGTAGTTCAGCTTTGAACGAGGACATAATACACTGTATTTGTGGAACGGGGGACCAAAAAACCCTTCAAGGGCTCTTTTCTCCATCGTGAAAGTCACCTGGGTGGGTGATTGTAGTGCTGAAGCCTATACAAAATTAGTCAGTACTAGTGTGATATCTATGAGAGACTCTTTAGTTGTCTAATTTTTAACTAATGCATAATGCAAAAGTAGATGTAAGTTCAGCTTGCAAGCAGTCTCCTAAAAACGGCTAAACCCTCAAAAGTCAGTCCAGGGGGACAGTTTTATCTGAGTATGTATCCAGAGGAACTCTTTCTTTCTTCCTCCAGGCTAAAGTGAATAACGCCAGCCTCATTGGACTTGGTTACACTCATTCCCTGCGACCTGGTACGTAAGTCCAACCACTAGTAAGTCTTATTACTGCTACTTCAATTTCGTCTCTTAACTCTAACCTATTTAAAAAAAAATAAGGAATCTTGCGTAGGTTCAAAGCAAAGGGATGTGAAGTTCCTACAGCAAATAGGAAGGACCAGTGGGGCTCAAGTACTTTCAGTTATGCAGGGAGACAATTGCTGAACTGCAGTTTATTTTAATCTTGGTCTCACGGTTTTTCCAGGTGTAAAGTTGACCCTCTCAGGTTTGATCGACGGCAAGAATTTCAGCGCTGGAGGTCACAAAGTTGGGCTAGGCTTCGAGCTGGAAGCTTAACGCAGTTCTGAGGAAAGCAAGAGCTAGACCCCGACATGAAAAAAATGTATCCCCAGAGGGTTTTGGCCTTAACATTATTCCGCTATTTCAAAAAGTGTGAACTTTGACTCTTCCAAAGAATTGCTTTAACCCAACACTAAAGTCCAGAAGGTGCAAACACTCCAAGGAAGATACTTGAAGGCATGCATGGAAGTTGTAAAGTTTGTGCCACATTTCACTCTAGTTCCTCCTGTTTTAATTGGGCTCCTAAAAACAGCATCTTGTTCCCCAGGAAGAACCCCCTCCATCTCCCCCTAGTATATCGCATCCTGCATGTCTTAGACTTCACCACCTTTTATAGAAATTGTCTCCGTGTTGTAGTGGAAACGTTGGTTCTTCATCAGAACGAAATAAAACCGGTCACAGTTGGAACGTGATGTTTTTGTGTTGCATCCCTTAACTCAGGCTCAGATAAGCACAACAGCACAGAGTACTGTTTCGGGGGGTATTTTTTTCTTTTTGTGTTAAATATGGTTAAATATGGTTAATAGATACATAATTTAATAAAGCATTTGCAGTTTATCTGCACCCTCTAGGATAATATCCTTACCTCTCCCATTTTAGAAACCTACACAAGGAAAGCAGCTTTTTCATTAAAATTGTATTGATGGTATCAAATAGAGCAAACCAAAAGTTTACACATATCTGTTATTTCGTTCCCATACAGGAAACAAGTATTAAGTAAGTACAACATTACACTTGAGGAAAAAAAAAAAGTGCAAATCGGCAGAGTTAGGAGAATAAGTTCACAGTTCAAGTATATTATGAAGATGATTATCTACCGCTGGCTGTGCAAGCTGATTGCATGAAGTTGTTCACCATTCATTAGAAGGCAGCAAAACAATCAAGTGTGATGCCTAAGGGAAGATACAGGTCAGAAAGCAAGAACATTTGCTATCTTAAGGCACAATTAACAATTTTTTTCCAAGCAGGTGTTTCTTACTCTATCCTCATGGAAAAAAAAGAGTGTTTGAGATTAAGACATTAACAGCCAGGCCATGTGCATCACAGAAGCAGCAGGTGACAGGAGGAGGCACTTAAAACTTCCCTTTTGATGCAGCAGCTTATCACAGTTGGCTTCCTTGCGTAGCCTCTCTTCAGGTGCAACTGAAGCGACTTTACATCTGGTTTTGTTCAGGACCGTTTCTTTCTTCTACCTGAAGCTGCAGCCAGCTCCAATCTAGAGCCTGAAGGAGAAAACTCTTACAGCACAAAGTTCCACCACACGCTCACGGCTGAGACTATTTACCCTTTATTTTAGAAAAGGGGTTAAAAGCATCATTTTTGAGTTCCACCCCAAAGAAACTGCTCAAAATAATTTCAGAGGAAAACCTGAATTTACTTGTTTTCCTTGGGGATTTTCTTTTCAATTATCTACTTCAGTGACCAAGTCCACCCTCAGCATCCCCAGGGACCCTTTTTGGCCAGGGTGCTGCCACCCCAGGAGGATTTTGACTGCCAAACCGTCCATCTACGAGTGTTTTTGTACAACAGAAAAGTCAGGCCCCAAGGTCTGATTCCCGCTGCCTTCAAGCAGGAAACGGGTTGGCCAGCAGGTCAGAGGGGTTTGCATCTCCCACACATCCTATCCTCTTAAACCACAGTAATTAGTGGACATTATTATTTGTTAATATTTGGATATCGTATTCCTCAGAAAGGTAAGCATGCAGAAGCAGGAAACCCTATATTTCCAAGGACTATTTATACAAAAATAGTCCAAGTGTTACCATGAGGCTCTGGTCCTTCATTGTGTCCTGCATCACATTTTCAAGTTCGCTACAGAGTTTCTGTGATTCCAACAGTAGATCCTCACTGAAAAGGACAATCATTAGAAAGTAATTCTCTGCTCAAATTTTCTCTAAAAATATGCTGCCACTAACATTTATTTGGGTTGGGGAAAGGAAGGTGTTCAAACTGAAATCAAGTTTTTATTATAGCAACTCACTGGTAGAAAAAAAAAAGTTTTTTTAAAAAAAGCCCTTAAAATAGAAGGTTAAATACCACACAAGCAATTAAGCCCATGTCTGTCATTCCAGAACTATAAAAGGGAACCCCATTCAAGTAAGCTGGAATCTTAAGTATTTGCTTGATGTAACAGGCTCTCCTTTATGATACACAGTGCAGCTACCCTCACCTAACATGAGAACACTCCAAGAGCTGCTGGCGCTGCACTTCAAACAAGCACAAGCACTTCAGATAAAACAAGTCCCTGTAGGTCAACTTAGACATTATTTCCACTTGTTCCTACAGGAAGATTCACAAGCCCCAGGAAATTCAGCTGTTAGGTAGAAACCACCGTGGCAGTTGAGGCCAAGCATGAAAAAACCCTTTATTTCACCAAACTGGATGCCCAAGATCGCGCTGATAACGTGAGCAGCTACACAGCCCCAGACCTCACCTTTTCCTGATCGATTCGGGGAAATTGTAGGTTCCGGACGGGACCTGCAGCAGCAGCTGCCCAGGGCTGCTCAGTCGCGAGGTGCTCATGCTCTCCGGACTGCCAGTGACAGGACCACGGACTTTACTCTGCAGAAAAAACACGGCAGATTCAGGCTGCAGTTATTTCCATTTGGTCCCAGCAGTCAGTACAAGAGCTCAGAGCTGAGCTTTAACCTTGCTACAAATCAATGGCAAAAAGCAACCACAGGACACACCACACGACTGATTTCTTTTACTCCATTCTTCTCTGTTCTCCTCAAAATATGGTTTTACTCAAAATCTTTTTCTAGTTCCACTCACACAAGCAATTTTCAGCAGGTTCCACAGCTCCTTCTGCCGCTTCTCCTGAAGCCGAACAACTGTATTCTCATCTTCATTCATCAGATTCATCACTTTCTCCACTCTAGGGAACAATTCCAGTGCCTTCTGCTTGCAAACTACAGTTTTACTGTTTAAAGGAAAAAAAAAAAAAAGAGAGGTCACAAATGGGCAGCTGCAGCAGGGGAACTTCAGCGTAAAGTCTTTATCCTCTACAGCACTCGGAAATCACATTAACTGTACACATTTCATGTTTAACCTCTAGAAAAACAACTTTTGCTTAAAGAGAGAACGCTTTCTCCCCACTTCTCAATAAAAGCTGACTCCGAAGCTCACCTGAGTTGAGCATAAATGAGCCGGACTTTTTTTTCAAAGGTTTGAATTGCCTGTAGGAGCAGTCGTACTATTTCTTGGCTGTCACCGCTGGTCCTCTGATCTGGAATAGGAGTCAGATTAGAACATAAATAAATCGGCTCATACGAAAGAGTGAGATTGTTAGTGGTTCAGAGCACGAGGAAGCGAGTGGGATGAAGGGCGCTGGATTTCAGCTACTCTCCTCAGAAAGATGAGAAACAGAAATTGAAATTGGAAGAGCAGGTTTGCTGCCAGAAGCGCTCAGGAGAGTCTCACAGTCAGGAAGAGGTAGCAGGAAGGTCGGGTTTCCTGGTTTAAAATTCACTCAAAAAATCTTAAAACTGTCTAGAGGAGACCATTATGCACTCAGTGTATAGGCAGGCCTGGAATGCAGAGGAAGTTTTCTCAATGCAGTTTATTGCATCTCCAGAGTTCAAACCTGCATAAAGAAAACTGACCTTGACCTAAAGTGTCTCTTACTTCTTTTGGCCTAAAATGTCTTTTACCTCTTGGCTTCTCTCTCAGCCTTCTGTACAGCTCTCTGGCTTGTTCTTCTCTAAAAGAAAGAGGCAGAGAACAAAAAGTGATTTCTCCAAGATCACCATCATGAACTGTTACTTCAACAACTCAAGTCTTCTATACACCAGCATGCAATTTCAGACCAACAGGTCAGGAGTCAAAAACTGTCTTTTAGTGTCAAGTCCTGCCAGCCCTCCATAATTTGGGCTGGAAAGAGCATTCCCACCGCCCTGCAGTGAAAAAGCAGCTAAGCGACGCTAGCAGCACTGCATGTAGAAATGTCTACAAGGTTCAACTCACAAATCTTCCAGGGTTCCTCCTTGTTTACGACCTAGCGGGCTTCTCTGCAGGTCCACGATGTCCGTCTGCAGGGCCATCATCTTCTTCACTAGCTCATCCACATCCTCCTCCTGAAAGCAGGGCAGCACATAAGCAACGGGACAGGCTCCCGCTAAGAGACACAACCTCCCTGGCTCTTCCTTTCCCATTCCCATTTCTAAACATTCACACCAGCAAGATGCAAACAGCAGCTCCGGATGAAAAAGAATGAAAAGGTTTTAAATTTCCATTCAAGGAAATAGTGATTTGGGATAAAACAACTTTCAAGAACCTTTCTATGCTAAACTCGGGCCATAAAAAACTGCCACTGGAGGGTCACACTTTACAGTAAATGTATGGCCAGTTCCCAGGCTTCCTTGTCCTTGTCACATGGAGAGAGCCAGGAGGTACAGGCAAGGAGAACGTGATGCAGTCCAAACCAAGAGCACGTCTGCAGTCAGCTCAAACACGAGAGGTTTTTACTTGAAGAACAGTGAAAAAGTCTCCTTTTCTTCAGGATAAGGAATTAGCTCTAGAAACATACCCGCCCGCAGAGTTCCACAGCCTGCTCCATCTCTTTCCAGGCAAACAGCAGCTTCTCCGAAGCTACAGGAACAAGAGAAAAACGATTGTTTTTCTTGGAGTAACACGGCAAAAGGGAGGCAATATACCAGGGCATGAGGCAAAATAAAACTCCGTTTGCCTGATGCAACACTCACTTATTCCAAATTCAATCTGCTCTTTATACTTCTCCAGATCAATCTGGATGCTCGTTTTGAAGAAGTCCAGCTTCGCTTTCAGCTGCTGGGAGAGCGAGGCCATAGAATTCTTCATCTTGGACAGGGTGCTGTTGTAACGCAGCAGATTCATCCTGCAAGAACAAGATCACACTGCACAGCCAGACTCTAAGCCCAAACCTCCACATTTATCGAAAGTGGATGGTGCCGAGTGTAACAAAACCCGCAAAAGCAGCTGTGTCAGAGGATATAACTTTTCTTTAGTTGCAAGCAGCTCTACTATGGGCTCCCCCTGAAACAGGGCCCATCTCCTGCCCTTTCCTTTTCACAGGGGAGCAAAGGTAGAAATAAGTTTTCTAGAGAGGCTGCCACGTACATGGCTGCTCGCTGTCCCTGCTGAAGGCGGTTACAATCCTCTTTCAGCCTCCGTATTGTGTGCCAGATCTGACCCCACACTTTCCGCAACTGGAAGAAGTGGAGATTCTTCTTTGGATCCTGAACTGGAAACAAAAGGAAGGGAGAAAACATACGTATCAGCACGAATAATACTCAAAGCAGTGTTATTACATGACAAGATAAACCAAATCATTGCTCCTTGGAAGAGCACATAGCCAAGAGGCTATCCCACCCAGCTGGCCATTCCCTAGGAAGCTCCTGTTGTCGTATCACATCTAACCCTTCCCTCCCTCCGTTACGCCGAGGGACGGAATGAATCCATGTCCATCTGTTTTACTGCTTCCCCAGCTCCCACAGGCAGGGACTCCCTGCTCTGCCCGTGGTACAAACCACAGAATAGAACCCCAAAATGATTGAGGTTGGAAGGGACCTCTAGCAACCAACTAGTCCAACCCCCTGCTCCAGCAGGGACACCCAGAGCACGTGGCACAGGGTGGCATCCAGGCGGGTTCGGAAGATCTCCAGAGAAGGAGACTCCGCAACCAAACATGGGCAGCCCTTTCGCTGCAGGGATCCTCCCACATCCACGCTAGAGAAGATCCTTACGGATGCAGTCAACACTTTCTGGGTGAGGACGCAAGGCAACCTGAGGCTCATAGGAAACTTTCTGGTTATCAAAGAGGAAGAGGAGGTCTGTGTCTGTAGCTGCAGCATCATTCACCTGCCAAAGACAAAAAAAAACCCACCGAGCTGTCTCATAAACAAGAATCTTCATTAACATTATATAAGCAGTTTTCCACAGCAGAGGAATATTCTCTTTATAGTGTTAACACCAAAGAAAACAAGGTGCCTGCAAAGGGTTAGGTTACTACAACTAAGGACTACCAGAACAGCAAGGAAATTCGCCCTATTCCAAGAGGGAATTGTGTTTGCTGATCCGTTGAGCATGGAAGGGAACCCCCAGACTCACCTTGCTATCAGCTATGTGCTTAGCGCCCAACTTCTGAGGAAATAAAGCAAGTCCTGCTTCCTGCAGCAGCTCCTGGTCCTGCTCCGGAATTCCAGTATCTAACTGGATCCTGGCCTTCACAGTCTGCAGAGTTTCCTCCTCTGTCACAGGGTAGGTGTGTACAGTGCCCGTAACCATGTTCAAAACATGAAGCAGCTACAAGAAGAGCAGGGGGACATGAGAAGAGCTGGAGATGCACAGGTTTGAGCAGAGATTCCAGGCCTGAGACACCAGCCACCAAGAAACCGTTTCAGAGCACTTGGCTTCACAGTTACTTCATAACAGGATGCCAAAGTCCTTGTCCTCCATCAGCTGGAAGAGAGGCCACAGGCAATTAAACAGCTTCAGCAGCAGAATTCTCTGCCAGAACACAGAATGGAGCACACGGAGAAGCTATTCACTAATCCAAGCAAGCTCAGTAAGATTTCTCCTCAAATAAACACGCCTTTAGCTGATACACGAAGTGGGTTTCTGTGCTACTCCTCCTCCTAGGCCTACAAATCGAAACATCTACTCCCTTGAAAGCGGTTCAGAGGAATCCAGGCCCACTGCTCACCTTCAGATTCAAAATGTCATCCAAAGCTTTGAAGCACCCATAGGGTCCATAGGTAGGATGTGTCCCTCTCTGCCGTGGGTGCCACATTAACATGAGCTGGAGCCATTTTTCCAATCTTCCAGCCAAAACGCTGTAGGACCAAAATAAGAACGGGGTCAGAAAAGACAAAAGTGCATCTGCAGCCACTGCTTGGCTTCTATAGGAGGGCTGACATACAAGTTCTTTTTCTGATCACAAATCCATAAATCCCTTTTGTTTAGAATGCAAAAATAGAGGCTCTCAGTTGGGTTCAGGTCCACTATTTATATAAGCACCTTCCAGACCATGCAATTCTCCTATCCACAAATGAACATATTAAGGAACAAATAGACGTAATTCATTCTCCAAAGAAACACTTTATCCCCTCAATGCACAGCAGATTTTTAGTCCTCACCTGTTTAGATTGTTTGGGTATGGTAAAGTGCTAGAAAACTTGACTTCTCCAGATAAATCTTCTGAGACGACAATATCCAACTCACTCTTCTGTCGCACTTTTGTATGCCTAGCAAATTAAAGCAAATACAATGGTGAAGTAATCACTTGTCTTTCCCAGCGCGCAATTAGTAGACTCTTAGTTATTCCCAACAGATGTTATCCAGGTGCTGCTTTGCTCTCTGCTACCTGCCCCACAGGAGTCAGTCCTGATCTCAAAGAGAAGCATCAGAAATGCTGCACTTGCTCAGGGAGATCAATAAACTCCAGTGAAACAAACCATTCTCCACGAGGTATGAAAGAAAACTAGGAATCCCTCCCAAAACCCAGGCACTGCAGCCCACCTCACACAAGAGCGCAGTGCATCGCTCCAGCGCCAGCTCACTCACCACTGCACCGGCTGCCAGTTGGGCAGGAACGGTCGGAAGCCCGTGATGCACTCGAAGGCGAGGGTGCCAAAGCTCCAATAATCCACCGTCACCGTGTACTTCTGCTGCTCCAGCAGCTCTGGAGCCTGAGAGTTCACAAATGAGAGACGAAAATCACCCTTATCTCTGCGGTTCACTAGGGCTTGTACATTAATACCTCATTGTACATCATAGTGTCTGTGCAAAGATCATGCTGAGCACCCCGCCTTTCAAGAGCTTGGATATTCTCTCAGGGAATTCTATAAGTTAGTGGCACTTCTGCTTCTTATTTATAACAGAAAGACCTAACAGACACTGCAAAAACTCAGGGCCATCAAAAGAAACAATTACCTTTCCTTGCTAGAACAGCCCAATGAATCCCTTCCTGGAAAAGTACTTTGCCCAGCCCCAAATACAATTACGCTGCTGACTCCATCCCACAATGTGGAAGCTGCTCTTCTGGTCATATTTGTTCCTTACCAAATACTGTAGTGTCCCCACGAAGGAAGTGCACAGGCTGCCCTGATCCAGCTCCTTAGCATAACCGAGGTCAATGATTTTGTGTATTAACTGAAACACATAATGAAGAGCAAGGAGTGGGGAACGCTCTCTTAAAAGCATGTCACACAGCACAGAAAACCATTCTACACAGAAAAGTTGCCAAAGAGACGCAGGAGGAGATAGGAGACTCCTGCAGATTCCTAAGACCAAAGGCACAGAAAACTGGCATTGGTTTGATATGCACAGAATGGGAGATTACTGCTAATTCAGATCTTTGGCCAGTCGCTACAAGCAGTTAACTCACCACTATTTTGAGTTGCAAAGCCAGGTACTAACAGCAGCCTAATACTCATCTCAGCTGCACAGAGAATCCTGCTCCTCTGATGCAGAGCTCCAAACTAGCTGTTACCCTGGGTTGAGAGCCCTTGGAGGGAGCTCACTACAACTCTGCTGCACGTGCACGTTCCTCTTGCACCCACTTGTTTGTGCAGCCAAAGACACCCCACTCCTGCTCACCCTTTGCTCTCCTTGTTGCAGCACAATGTTCTCTGGTTTCAAGTCTCGGTGGATGATCCTGTTTTCATGAAGGTACCGGAGAGCAGAAGCTGAGACAGAGAGTTATATATTAGAACTAGTAACACCTAGAATGGCCTAAATAAGGGTACATTTTTACATGGTGTAAGCACAGCTTTCAAGTCTAATCTGGTACAATCAATTGACCAGTTAAATATCAAGTTCAAGATGAAAAGCAAATTTCAAACATTTCTTTGCACAAACAGAACTCGCTCTATTGGCAGCTTTTTTTTTTTTCTCTCTGAAGGTACAATAGTCTCATTTCACTGATAAGAACCACTTTTTATTACTGCTATCCAGAACCTCCTGAGGAAACCTGAGTAACATTTTTCCATCTCAACGCTAACATTGCAATAACAAAAAAACAGAGGTTGGTTTTCTTAGAGGACTGGTATAACAAAACTAGGAGTAAGAAGAGTATTCAAGGGCCTAAGAGGGAGTCATTAAGGTCACTGTCACACAGTCTTTGAGTGGATTCAGCAGTGAAAAGGCTTCCACATTTGGGACAACCGGTAGAACTTACCAATATCAGACAGCAAGATGAGAATAGCTTCTTCCCGCAAGCCACAGCAATTTTCCAGCTGATTCAGATACTACAAGAGAGCAACACAGAACATATATGATCTCTGGAGAGAAGAAGAAATCAGCATCATCCTCTTCCTTATGCTGCCTCCACCCTTCACAGCTATTTCCCCTGTGTCTGACAGTGCCAGCTCTAGCCTTAGCTGTGCACTCTGGCTTTTATCTAGCAGACTACAGGAAAGGTTAAAAAAGCATCAAGGTCAGAAGGAGCACAAATTACCTTTTCATACGACAGACACAGGTTAATCAGTTCCAGAAAAGATAAGACCCGCAGATCTGCCCTGTGATGCTCTTGGCCACACTCGCATCCTGTTGTACATCCCTCACACACATCCCTCACCCTCTGTGTGTGCAAATTGCCCCTGCTGTCACTTGCGGTTAAACAAAAATGGGAACGTTTCAGAAAATGCCTAAGTTTTTACAAGTGGAACTTTACCATGACCTAACCCACCAAATAGTGCTGCTACCAGGATGTGAATTTGAAAGTAGTGAGGGATTTTGTGGTTTAAAGAGGCTTTAGCCTCCAAGCTAGCCGTTTCTGGAGGGAAACCCCGTCCCGCCGAGATTCCATGGGATTGTGCGCGGCGCGGCGGGCTCACCTTGCGCAGGTCCCCGCCTTGGCAGTACTCCATGGCCAGCAGCGGCAGGTCGTTGGGCGCCAGCTTCTGCATCCCCTCGGGGACGTCGCGGGCGGCCACCACGTTGGGATGGTTCAGCCTAGGAAGAGGGCAACGAGATGTGGACACGTTCATGGGAAGACGACGCTCCCGTGGGCTCCGGCTAAGCCCCAGCGGGACGTTGCGGCCTTCGGGACACGGAGCGGCTCTTCCCGCGGGCTCGGGGCCCCCCGTGAGGCTCCGCTCGCCGGGCCGGCGGCGCCGCAGGCCGCGCAGGCCTCACCTCTTCATGATCTGGATCTCGAGCGCCCAGCGGTCGCGGTTGCGCGGGCTCAGCTCCTGCCGGCACTGCTTGATGGCCACCTGCTCGCCGGTCTCCTGCGGGCACAGCAGGCGGGGGCCGCCTCAGCGCGGGGCCGGGCCCAACCGGACCGGACCGGGCCGGGCCGAGGAGCCGCCGCTCACCTTGTTGTGCCAGCGGATGACGTTGCCGAAGCCGCCGGTGCCCAGGCGCTCCTTCATCTCCCAGGGCCCGCAGGTCTGCGGCTGCAGCGCGGCCGGGCGGCTCATGGCGGGCCGCGCCGCTCCGGCTGCCTCCCCACCGCGCCTGGGCCGCGGC